>MU223159.1:267955-279368 GCA_018584345.1 Thuja plicata
AATCTAACAGTTTTTTTTCTTAAAAGGTGGCAAGCACAAGATAAAGAGTTAAAGGATAAACTCATTGACTCTATGATAAAACTTTTTGGACCCAACGCCTTTCAAAGACTTAGGCTCCTTGAGAAAGCGGGAAAAACTTTGAAGTATATTAGGGACAACTACAAGACCCAAATAGAACGCAACCCTTATTACAAGTGGCCCCCCTATGTTCCTATTAATGAGTGGGAGAATCTTAAAAAGGATGCACTTGAGAGACGCGCAAGATATGATGGACAAATAGTATCACCCGAGGAAAGAAGGTACGTGATAATCTTAATAATGAAATTATGTACTATTTACTCTTTGTAATGATATGATCTAACATATTGAAAACATCACACAGGTTGCTTGACACATCAAAGGCAACAGAAGCAAGAAAACAAAAGCATGGGCAACACAAGCTCAGCTTGGGTGGATATTCAAAACTTGTTGCACGAATTGTAAGTAATAGTAAATGAAAAACCGTATGCAAATATTTATAAAATGTAATCAATTTACTTTTGATGAAATTCACTACAATAAAAATGTAGGGCTTGGAGTTCAAAATTTATTGTAGGGCTTGGAGTTCAAACAAAATATTTCAGAAGAGGACAAGAAACTAGGCTACAAACAAGGTTATACAGTCGTGGCTGAACGATTCCGATCAAAGAGTGCGCAAGGTTCTTTTGGTGGATCCATCGAACAGGTAAATAAGCCAATAGATTTTTATTTCAAGTTGAATACTTTACCAATTACTCTATTTGATGTTAAGTTCCAACATAAAGTGAATATATTTGTTTTAAGTAATGAAACAATGATTATATATTTGTTTAAAACTTTAAAGTGATTATATTTATATGTATTAAATTGAATGATTAACATTTCTCAGTATTTGTCTTGTATTTATATGTATATATTGTTGATAAATGCACTAATTATTTAAATTGGAATGCAGTTTGCCGATCTTGAAACACCATCCGAGCACGACAGAGATGTCAATTCGGATGTGCATTGTAGAACTCAAGGTATACATTTTCTATTCAAATTTTGATTATTGATTTATTAATACAAGTAAAAATTTTAAAATCGAATTTGGCATAGTAATAAAAATTTAATTATAATGTGTTGGTATTAATAAAACATTTTGTATTGCAGTTGTAGAGAATGTAGATGTTCCCGATGAGCATTTTAAGGTTCAAGCCGCCAAGCAAGAACATTTTGTATTGCAGTTGTAAAGAGCGTCATGTTTATTTTTTTTAAAGTACTGAAATGCTTGTAACAATTATGACAATATGTTTTTAAATTAACCCCAATTATGATAATATGTTTTTAATTTAACCCTTTTATTAATTTTTTATTGCAGAGGGTCTGCCTTTGCAAAGGAAAATGAGATCACGTGCACGAGCGAGACAAAATGACGATGCCGAGATGGATATGCCTATGCAAGATTATAGAGAAGCAAAAAAAAAGAAAAAGTCAAAAAAGAAATGATTCTCGTTTAATATGCAACTTATTTGATAATGACTGATGTTTATGTCTCGATGTTGTAATAATGAAATTATTATAGTAACTCTTATTTTTAAAGGTATATTTTGGTAGTTGAATTGTTAGTCAATTTGAGTGGTGAGGTTAGTATAATTACACTTTTACAACTTGTCAAGTTGGGGTTTAATAGACATTGATATTAGTAGTTCAATGCATATGTTAGGAATGCATGATATAATTAAATTATATACATGGTATACTAATATGTTATATTTTAAGATAAGTGGTCATAGAATTTGGTAATATGTATCTCCTCTCATACAATTATGAATCTTGTAGGTTTGGGATCATGGATATTACCTTAATATCTTACAATAATTGGTTCTCTATCGTAGTTATGAACCGTTGGGTAGGTAACCTTATGAGGAGGTCTACGTATAACTTATTTATAGGTAGAATCTAATTAGGATCTCATCCTTGTTCACCTAATTGGGTGGTAGCCAATAAAGACACTATCTGGGGACTCTACCCTAGAAAGGGGTTGCGTAACCAATTCCACCATCCTTTAAAAGACTAGTTTTAAAGTTAAACCCAAACTACGATGTCTCTACGAGTTACGTAGGCAAGGCCATCTATGATGAGCCCCTGATGAATTAGGTCTGGCCCTTATGTATTATACTTTTGAGTTCTTCCCTTATCTTGCCACCCCTTACCAATATTTTCCATAGTTTTCATCTCTTTACGAAACTAGTTTTATTACACCGAAGGCGCTCCTTCTCTTAAGAAAAACTTTTCACTTTAACATCAACGGTTTGAAATATTCAAAATGGTGGCAAGATGATTGGAAAAATCTAGACCTTTCATTTTCCTTTGATATAATATTGATTGTATATCTGTTTTCCCTTTTACATTTTCTGGCAGCTGACTATGCCTATTTTGCGGAGTGGTTGCATTATGTGGGCATGATTTCCGTGAGTTTGTGTGTTGATTTCTGTATTTCCGTGCATATGGAAGACTTTGGTTTTCTCCATTCAACACCTCGAATTGCCAATAAAAAAAATCATAAATATGATGTTCTAGTTAGTTCATTTTATCATATTTTCATTTCAGTTTTAAAAATGTTGCATTGCATATGACTTACTTAGTTCGGTCTGTACTCTTCCAGAATTTGTCTTCCATCTTGGTAATTTGCATTTGTTTATTGGTCATTTTTGTTTCTACCCTTGTTGGTTTGTACTTTTCTACTTGTATTTCATTAAATTTAATACTTCATATGCAAAGATAAATTTGCAGCAAAAGGTAGGGTTTTGAGTCAGTATTTAGTATTGTATTGAGATACATTTGTAGCAAAGGGTAGGGTTTTAAGTCAATATTCAGTATTGTATTCAGTTATAGGGTTTTGAGTCAGTATTCAGTTATTTTGTTATTGGTTGGTTTTTCAAATGCCTGGAATTGTCTGGCTTACTGTAAATGGTGTGTGACATTGGAGGGTATCAGAGAGTAGGAACTACCACAACTAATTCTTGATTGTGGACGATAATTTGTTCTTGGACAATTGGGCATTCTCTTTTGTTGTGGATGAATTTATGATTATTTAAGTAGTTTGGCCAATTAGCTCTGGAACTCTCACAAAATGTTTGTATAGGTAAATTACGAGAACTCCCTTTTACTCTGTTTGGATATTACTTTGCTTTAGATGGATTTCATTAGGTTTTTTGTGACTCTGCCTTTCTGTCGATGTGAATCCATCCGCTTCTTTTACATGAAAATCATCTTCAGTTAGTTTTCTTCATAAAAATTGTAATTTGCATGATTTTAGTTTTATATTGTTAATCTTTTTTAGATTGCATGGGTAGGTTTTCACTTCAATTTTACTTTTCCTTACCAAATAAAGCACAATGTGCATGTTGTGCTTTTAGAATTTATTTTTCCATGCTTCCGATGGTTGAATAATTGTCACTAAATAAAGACTTACGTTGATTTTCTTTGCCCATGCTCTTGGAGAGTTTATTTGTTAATCATTTGCCTATGTACAATGTTTTTTTAAAAGCTGCACTATAGGAGAGCATTCTGCAATAAAAAAAGATAAGAAGTAGACATGTTTTGTATGTCTATGTTCTCACGATTAATTGAATTCAGGGCTGTTATTATTTTCAATCTACAAATAAAAAAAGATTTTTAGTTCAAATAAAGCACAATGTGCATGCTATGCTTTTACAATTTCTTTGTCCAGGCCTTGGATCGTTGAATAATTATCACTAAATAAATACTTACGCTGAGTTTCTTTGTCCATGCTTTGGAGAGTTTATTTGTTAATCATTTGCCTATGTCTATGTTCTCATGAGTAATTGAAATCAGGTCTATTATTTCAATATACAAATAAATTTCATTAGTACTCTCCCTCTGATTTCAGATTTTAGTTCATGTTTTCTATGTCTATGTTCTCATGAGTAATTGAAATCAGGGTTGTTATTTCAATCTACAAATAAATTTTTCAACTGTTTTGCTGGGTTCATGATTCCTTCTAATTCTCTGATAATATCACCTACCATACTTGGAAAGGCCTCTGTACCATTCCTATATTTCCAGGCATTATATTGAACATTTAAAACTGCAAGCATTATATTGAACATTTTCATCTGCAGGCACATTTTGATCTGGTGAAGGCTCTTTCTCTTTTGAGAAATGTTTTAGTTAATGTTAAACTAGACTAAAACTAAAATACTTCAATGATAACAGATAAAAATTACTATGTTACTGATGTCCATAGTAGCAAGAAGCAAGTGCTTTAAAAACTTTTAGATTCTTGAGGTAATCGCCATTTAGAAAATCCTCCAACTACTAAACAAAGACTAAATAAAGACTTACGCTAAGTTTCTTTGTCCATTCTTTTGGAGAGTTTATTTGTTAATCATTTGCCTATTCTATATGATAGAAAGAAGGTAGAGGATCCAAAGGATGTTGCCAAGAACACTTTATGGAAGAGTTGAGTTTTTATATAAAATGATTATTCAAAACTTGACCTAATTTAACTGGTCTTTACTTGCAAAAATTGGCAGGTGTGGCTCTATCGCTTCAAATTTTCTACACATTTATTCTCAATATTAATAGACAAACGAGATACTGTGAAGGTTATGTGTAGTTAAACTATTCTCTAAACAAAGCGAAACTCATTATTTTTTTTTAATACTATAGAATACCGTCGTAATTATGACGGAAGCCAGAGAACGACTGACACCAAAGCTATACATGTGAGGTCCAGATGTTGGAAATTACCGACAGTTGGATGTCGCATGTACAACATATCCATTGTATACCTATCATAATTGCGATACTCATAAAGTGTAACGACGGTAGGTTGTCAATCCTACACGGTGTAGACTGCGATAGTCAATACCTAAATGCAACGTTTAGATTGCGACAGTCATAATGGGTAATGAAGACATGATAAACAATGTAGCCAGTGCATATTGCGATGGTCATTGCCATCGCAATAGCGACAAACATAATAGTCATCGGTGGTCTCGACACCAAAACTGCAACATCAGCCTGTGTCGCTTGCCCGACGGGGTAGTGTCAAAATTGCGACACATAGCCGTTGAAAAAAGGACACAAATGTACTAGTGCCTAAATTTAGACACTATTCTCTGTTGATGCATTTAATCTTATACTTCAATTTGAATAGTATGGACACACAGAATTTAAGGCCTAGGGTATTTTTCTGTGGACAACCAAACCCTATACAACTATGGCTTAGGGTTTGGAACTACACCTCCAATGAAAATAAGTTTTACGCTTTTCACAATTGGATTGCATATCCTTTTTTGGAAATTCTAGGTGCAAATATGAGCCCACCAAGGTACTACAACTCCTTAGACCTTGTCAGTTTGTGGATAAATGGCTAGGAGACCATAATTGGGGAGATTTTTACCTTGAAAATACATTTACTCTAATGAGGATTTATGGATGTTCTCAGCCACCTCATATTCTCCCAAAATATGTGCCTCCCAAGATAGCTGCAATAGAGTTCATCTGGAAATTAATGTGGATTGATAAGAAGCACCTGACTCCCCACAGGAAGGGTACATTTACACCCAGAAAATTCTAGATTCTTAATTTCATAATTGGTAAAAGAGCCACAGATTTAGTAAACAAATGATTGGGTCAATACAGAGTGAGTGTAGTCATATATAGGTATATAGACCTAGAGGGTTTTATTAAAAGTGCCAAGAAACTTTTGACTCCAAGAATAATAGCTATCAAAGAGCATGAAGAGTGTGTAGAGGAGGATTTAATCAGAAACATCCTGGAGGATGAAGAAGTGTCAAGAAGGGCTGATCAATACCAAGATCTAATAAGCCAGGAGAAATAAATAAAGAAGAAGGGAATTCCCTTTTGGGGCTTCTTTCCAGATATGCCCTATTTACACATACTTACAAAAATGATGGAGTCATACAATACTTTGTACAATCACCTTGAGGGGTTGATTGAAGATAAAGAAAGAGGTCTCGACAAGCACTCTTCTTCAGAGTATGATGAAGACAGTGAAGGAGGATATTTAGTTCATAGGCCTCCTCCCATGGATCAACCACCCTCCACAGAATAGAGCATAGAGGTAGACCTTACAAAGGTGCCTGACATTGAGGTGAATGATGAACCACCTAAAAAGAAATAGAAAATGGAATTAGGGGAACCTTCCTATGCCAAGGAACAAGAGAAGAAAAAGGATAAGATAAGTGCCCTAATCACTATAATATAACCTATGACCACCAGTTGAGGAAATCTATTAGAGAAGGAAAGAAAGTAAGAGGGGATGTACAAGAGGAAGTTGAAATGCCCCTCCTACTATTCCAAGATGAAAGGGAGCTGCAACAAGAACATTTCTTGAGTGATGATAATTTCATCAAAACTAAATAGTTCAAGGATTTCTTGATTTGGGTAAAATAGCAAAAAATTGGATCCCAATTACAATTAACAGAAGGTGATTCAGCGCTAAGTGAAGCTTTGCAGGCTCTACAAGAATATAACCCTGAAGCTGAAACCATGACACTAGAGGAAGCCATGCAATTGGTTAAGTCTAGTGGGATGTTTTTGGTGGAAGGATGGGATCTAGCCTTTGCCTTCATAATTTATTAGATCAGAAGGAAGCCTGATGCAAACTTTTCTTCCGAGACATAGATTGGTGACATGATCAAGGGATGTGGAAATGATCCATGGTCCCAAACTTCGGCAATGTGGTCCCTTGCACCTAAGACACAAAAGCCTTCTCTAATCAATGTGCAAGAAAAGAAAGATGCGGGTAAGATCATTTGGTCTAACCACAATACTGGTGATTTGGAGATATCCCAGGCTCTCACTCATTTTGCACACCTCAATGAGGCTAAAGTAGAGAATATGTCAAAAAGGTAAGGAAATCATAAACAAAGAGAATAAAATACCTATCTCCATAGTATCTATTTGTCCTCATTGGTCCACATAGATCTGTATGGACTAATTTTAAAATTGCAGTAGATGTATGGGTTTTTCTCTTGAAACTAGACTTTGTCATCTTACCTTTTTAACAATTCTTTCACATGATATGCTCAGGCTTAGTCATTGTCGGTAAGCCTCTGACATTCCTTTTGGTGCTTATCTTTATCATGTTTTCAAAGTTCACATGACACAATCTTTTGTGCCATAACCATAAGTCTTCATTTTTAGCCATTAAACAAGTGGTGTTAGTGTCATCAAGATAGAAAAGGTTACCTTTTGTCTGCTCACCGGTACCAATCAATCTTCCTGATTCATTGAAGATCTTTTCCTTCTTATTTTCAAATGCTACTTTGTGACCTGAATTGTTCAACTGAGAAACACTTACCAAATTATAATTCAGTCCTTTAACCCAATAATCATTTTCACATTTTATCATATTATTCAACATTATGGTTCCTTTACCTTCAACTGGACAAGGTGTATCATTTCCCATTCTCACTGAACCACCATTATAGTATTCAAAAGTCTCAAACTTTTGTTTATCACCGGTCATATGGTGAGTGTAGCCACTATCTATGATCCAGACATCATTTTTACTAACTTTAGATATGAGTGCAGTTTCTACATACCTTTCTTCATCTTCATCTGAATCATCCTTCATGGCTACAAATACCATCTCGATGTCTTCTTCTAATTTGGTGTCAGTGTCATCAGATCTGTTCTTAGCTAGGTAACAAGCTTTCTTCCCTTTGTCCTTGTAGTCTCGAGTATCTCTCTTGTTAGATTGTTGGTTTCTTTGGTAATCTCTATGTTCACCTTTATCAAACTTCTTCTCATAAGGTCTGTCATTTCCTATATCAACTTTTCTTCGGTTTGGACATCTTGCAGAAAAGTGTCCAACCTCTTTACAATTGAAACATACAAGTGGTAATTTACCTTTGTATCTGCCTTTGCCTCTCTGCAATCTTCTTTTCATAAGTGCTTCAATCTCATCAAGTCCTTGATCCTCATTATCACTGTCACTATCATTTCTAACAACATGTCTATGACTTGAGTTACTTATCTTTAGAGAATATTTGAATGCAGATTCTATGGATGGTAAGACACCATTGTCAAATTTGTTCATCTCAAATGAAATTAGTCTACCAATCAGACTATCTAGAGTGACTGTAATGTTTGCAACTGCTCTCATTTATTGAATAACAGAGACTCTAATAGCATAAACAAGCAATAAGGTTCTTAATATTTTGCTTACCATTGTCTCCTCTTCAAGTACACCTCCAACTCCTCGGATAGAGTTTACTACCTCTTTGATTCTACAACTATACTGAGTAATGTTTTCTCCTTCTTTCATTCTTAGCTCATCAAACCTCCCTTTTAGGCTTTATGCCTTTGCTCTGAGTACATTGGAATCTCCTCCATATACAAGCTTCAACTTATCCCACATTTTCTTTGCAGAGGTGTAGGTTTTGACATCTTCAAACTCAACATCGGAGAGGGATGATGCAAGTTCTATCATCATGCAGTTATGTTCATGCTTCACTCTTAATTGTTCAAGAGTATGAGGTCCTGTAGGCAACACATATTCAGTATCTAAGTATTGAACAATATCATTTCCAATAACTGATAGGTGGAGTCTTATTCTGCTTTTCCATGATGCAAAGTTGTCTTTATTCAACTTGGGCACATCTTGTTTGTTCATCTTGTGATCTTTTTCTTGAGTTGTTAAACTCCCTTTCTAAGCACACAAGATCTAATACCAATTGTTAGTAATAACTAAGAGGGGGGGGTGAATCAGTGGCCTCAAAAATATTCTAATAATCAACCCTTAAAACTTAGTACCACAATATTATACCTCTAGTTATCTTTATTCCTATAAGATGAATGCCTCCAAATACTTATATCAAATTACTACTACTTGGAATGCTTTGTAAAACCTTCTACTATAAATTTATCGAATAGCAGTTTGTTAATTTACCGAAAGATAGTAAACTATCTAGAGTATACCGATCAATCCAATTAATTTAAGTGTAATGAAAAACACTAAATTAATGACTCATAAACACATTGACACATGGATTTTTAATGTGGAAACCTTGTTAAGGGAAAAACCACTTGCGACCGGTAACCCAAATTTTTTACTCTTCTGAAGTGAGCTCGGTGAAGAGCCAACCCTGTTAAAGGTTACAAACACACTGTTAGGTGTGACCTTGTTAGAGGATTTAAAAGTTTAGTCTAACACTTGATATCGGGCATCTCTATGCTACCATCCTTGATCAAACACTCACTTGGCCTATCAATAGGTATCTGGCATCTCATGCTATCTTCATGATCAAAATTTTTGATACTCCATTGGATGTATCTCAATATAGAAAGGATCTTTAAATCCCGCTCAGTTAAGAGACTTTTTGAATCAATGGTTAAACTAAAACAGTGTGATCTATTCACATATACAACTTATACTTGTAGATTTTTAGATTCATTGTAATCTCACAAAACTATTTTGATCAATATAACTCTGTTTATACCTTTGCTCCACTTTGATTCTTCTTAGTGATGATGTGCTCTATTTCTCGGTGTCCACAAAATTCTTTAGCTCTTTCCTTAGCTTGTTGATCAGCACTGTATGAAGTTGCTCTTCATCATTTTCTCTTCAACATCCTCTTGTTCATTCCTTCACCCACACCAATTCGTAATGAATTGAGTTGTCTCTTAAATAGACATGATATCACCATTGTTAGGTTCTTGATCTTCTTGATCTTGGCGTGATACACAATTCTTGCCAATCAGATTTAAAGAAAAACTCCTGCTTTATCTCGCTGAGATCTTCTTGCCAATTGGACAAATCAGCTTTAAATCATTTACTTATCTCTGGCTTATCTTGTCAATGAAAACAATGATAACTACCAGTTAAATCTATATTTAGCTCTACCAGCTAGATATTTTGTCATTTCTGAACTCAAGTTAATTTCAGTTTAACTCTCTGATAGCATCGGTCAACACTCCATTTCTCCTCGGGCTTCTCTGTCAGTTTACACTATGTTTTTGGCCATCAAATTTGCTTGTCATTCTGCTCATCAGTTTGCTCACTCGGGCATCACTGTGACTTGACTGTCGGTGATCTCTATCCCTCAATTTCCACTGACCATCGATGTTTGTAGTCACTTTTTGAATGCTCGTCTTTTATGCATTATAGAAAGCATAACCTTTATCTTTTTGATTCTCTGAATTCTTTGGTACTTTGATTATAACCGATTAGATTATATTAATTTGACATCAATGACAATACAATCCATTAACTGATTTAATTTCATGCATTATCCTTCTACATTTTAGTGATCAACTTAACATCTTCAAACATTCAATCAGTTACATGTCATCAATCTCTCCTTTTGGCATTGATGGTAACATACTACATTATCATACTATACTATCACTAATACAATATGAAATATAGAGTTTCATCAAGCTTTCCTAATGTAACTATTACAAATGTCTGGTTCTCCGTAAAATCAAAAGTAGCTTAGATTTGTTTCTTACAGAGTGGTTGTCTTCAATCTTTAATCCCTTAACTGGATAGATGTATCCTCTGATATCTTTGTTTTGATATGTGCTCTGCCTTGACTGTTCCTCTTCTTGATAATCTCTTTTTCCTTTGACAATAATCTTTCTCTTTTTCTGAACTCTCTCCCTTTCTTACTTCTCTCCCTTAGATGGATATTTCATATGTAATCAATTTTTCTCCCTTAGAATATTGATTAACTCTTCCTTTCTGATTCTCAGGAACTTCTCTTCATGGATAATGATATGATCTTTCCCTTTATCATATCTCTCCTTTTGATAATGAGAACATCTCTCCCTGATGGTAATGATAAAGTAGATTTCTCCCTGATGATAATTCTCCCTTTTGTATGATAATGAGATATTTCTCTCCGTTTGACAACAATGCCAAACAAAAATACTTCTCCTTATTTTATCATCTATATCATCTTCCATCCCTTTGCATAATATATTCCTTGAATTTCTCTATCCATTAGCAATACAATGTCTAATTTTTGGTGCATATATGTACCTTGCAATGTATAAATGTATCTGTTTCTTTTCATCTTAGTGTTTGCATCAACATGAATGATCTTCAGATTTGGTATAGGCTGATGCAACCTCCTAGTCAAATTACTGACCGATAGACAAGGGTTGAACCCCTAGTCTCTGTCTTAGGTACTCAAAAGTATCCTTTGGTAATGGCTTGGTGAATATGTCAACTAATTGTTCCTTTGATTGAACATATTCTAGTGTCACTTATTTTGCTTGCTGATGAAGGGTGCTCCCCTTAATACCACAAACACATAACAGAAATAGAGAAGCAACAACAATTTGCAAGAACAGAAAATGGACTTCTTATTATCTCCACAAATGCGGAATTACAAACTTTTAGAAT
>MU223159.1:289321-304619 GCA_018584345.1 Thuja plicata
ATGTATCATGCAATAACCCTGAACCAAGTCAAGAAGAATCACAGATCACAAATGAGAGTGTCACACCTAAAATCTCAAAATACACATCTAGATACCATTCAAAAGAAGATATCATTGGAGATCAGAGTAGTAAATTTTTGACAAGATCAAGAGAAAAAGGTTCAACCATTGATGAAGAGGTATATTTACTTTCACAAATTGAACCCTTAAGTGTTGAAGATGCATGCAATGATTCAGATTGACAAAATGCAATGTGAGAAGAATTAGATCAAATAACTAAGAATGACACATGGGAATTGGTCCCTAGACCTTGTGACAAGAACATGATTGGAACTAAGTGGATATTTAGAAACAAAATGAATGAATATGGTACAATGATAAGAAACAAAGCAAGATTGGTATGTAAAGGATATGAGCAGAAAGAAGGAATTGACTATTCTGATACATTTTCCCCTGTGAGCAGAATGGAAGCTATAAAGTTGTTTTTTGCCTATGCAACATTCAAGAACTTCAAAGTATATTAGATGGATGTCAAGTTAGCTTTCCTGAAAAGTGACTTGAAGGAAGAAGTCTACATAGAGCATCCTGAAGGATTCAAATTTTTTGACAAACCAGACATGGTATGTAGACTAAAGAAAGCCCTCTACGTACTTAAACATGACCCAAGAGCATGGTATGAGAGACTTGATGGTTACTTGAGAAAGATTAGATTCAAAAAGGGAGTAGCAGATTGCAATTTATTCATCAGAGAGACACCTGAAGGACTATTACTTGTTGCTATCTTTGTTGATGACATTATCTTTGGAGGTAATGACAAGCTTAGTGCAGAATTTTCCAAAGAGATGCAGACTAAATTTGAAATGAGCATGATTGGACCTATAAAATACTATTTGGGATTAAATGTAAAGTAGACAAATAGAGGTATATTCATAAATGAGTCTAAATATGTGAAGGAGATATTGAAGACATTCAAAATGGAAGATTGAAAGCCAGTAAGCACTCCTATGATAACAGGAAGAAAGCTTTCTAAAAATGATGACTCCACAACAGTTGACAAAACACTTTACAAGTCCATGATTGGAAAACTCATATATCTCACTCAATCTAGACCAGATATATCTAATTCAATTGGCATTGTTGGGATATTTGCAGCTAAACCTAAATAGAGTCACCTAATGGCAATCAAAAGAATATTCAGATATTTAAAGGGAACTATAGACTATGGTTTATGGTGTCCTAATTCAGAAAATGTAGAACTTCATGTATACACAGATGCAAATTGGGTAGGTTGCGTTGATGATAGAAAGAGTACCTCAGGAGGAGAAATATTTCTTAGAGACAGGTTAGTTACTTGGACAAGAAAGAAGCAAAACAATATTTCTCAGTCAACAACAGAAGCTGAGTATGTAGCAACCGCATTGAATTGATCAACAATGGTTTGGATCAAACAGGTGATTAAAGACTTTGGAATTTAGATTAATTACCCTATTGTCATTCATTGTGACAACACCAACACCATTAACATTTCAAAGAACCTTGTGATGCATGCAAAGACAAAACACATAGAAATAAAATATCATTTTCTAAGGGAAAACGTTGCAGAAAGAGAAGTGAAATTGGATTATGTGAGCACCAAAGATCAGTTGGCAGACATATTTATGAAACCTTTATCAAAAGATACTTTTGAGTATCTTAGGAAGAAGCTAGGAGTAATTCCCTTTCCTGAGTCTGATTAGAACTCTCAGTAAATGCATCAGTCCTTGGTGACTGGTGAGTGGTTGACTACTCTACTTCCGCAGTAGTACCTATGCTTATTTGTATTTGGTATCCTTTGTCATTGATGTCAAAGGGGGAGTATATAGTAAGGGGGAGCATATACTCTGGGGGAGTATATACTCATGAAAATAAAAACACAGTCAAAGGAGATGTAGCAGTGAAGAGGAACCTTTGATGAGGATATTGAGAAGATTGTAAAAAGAAAGAAGACACTTTTGGATTGATGGTATTTTTAATCACATGTTGCCATCAATGTCAAAGGGGGAGATTGTTGGAGATTTGCCTTTGTGAAAATAGTTGAATGTAGGTTTTTCATTGCTGACAACATATAGTATACAGTAGTGTACTGTATTCACTTTTCAGTGTGGATATGTGGAAGCCTTGCACAGTTTTTTTAATGTTTCAGACATAGTTATGATACCATGTTCATACATGCAAATTCAGATGTTCAGTAAAAGTTGAGTTATGTTACTCTGTTTACCAGCTATAGTTTCAGAGAATTGTTTTCAGAAAGCCGACAATAATTTTATTAATTCTTTAGTTGCGCCTATCTATGGGATATGCATGTTCAGATTCATGTTTAGTTATGAGTCAAAGATAATTAACCAAAGGCACTAATTGTATTTCAGCCGAAGCATGATGTTTGGGTAATTTTGGTGGAGCCGACTATGAGAAGCGACGCGTCTATTCATTTTGAGTTGTGTGGTTTTAATTATGTTGTGTGCTTAGTTTAGCTGACAAGAGAAGAATTGAAGGGATTCCTACAGCCAACATGATCATATCTTTTGGAGAAGATACATATAGCATTTCATTTGAGATCACTAAGTGTGAATGATAAGAAAAGAGATAGAAAAAGAACAGAACATAATGTTGATTATTTTGGGACAGTAAACCCATTTCATTCATCAGTTAAAGATCTATGTGAAGAAGTAGAGAGTGTATACAATTCATTGGAACTGATCAAGACAACATGTCTACTCAAACAGTTCAATATCAGATATAGTGTATATCTATTTTACTGAAGGTTGAAGCCTTCATCATTTTAGCAGTGTGCTTTTGGACAGTGAGTCCTCACCCCTAACAGCCCGTTATTTGTAAAAGACTCCTAATAGGGTCCGACCCTTAACCAAGTCACTGTACTTATTATATTGTAAATATCAACTCCTAACAGGGTTTTAATATCTTCTAACATGGATTATTATACTCAAGTACAACTCTTTGTGGGTGCTAATTCCCACCGGGGTTTTTACCTATTTTGGTTTCCCCGTAACCAAAATTGCGGTGTTCTATTTTGTGTTATCTTATTGAGTATATGCTTAATGATATTCTGTACTTAATTAGAGAAAAGAATTAAAACTAGCTGATAACTGATTCACCACCCCCCCTCTCAGTTATCCCTTGGGACTATTCCAACATATCCCTTGCATACTAATCTTGCTTTGTTTCTAGCGAATTCTCCATTTTCATTCAGCTTGTTTCTGAATATCCATTTGGTACCAATGATATTCTTGTCATCTGGTATCAGTACTAGTATCTATGTATTGTTCTTCTCAATCTTTTCTATCTCCTCATTCATAGCACTAACCCATTCTTCATTCTCAAGTGCATTGTTAACAGATTCAGGCTCAAAATCACAAAGTAAACATCTAGTGTTAAGTGACTTACTTATTGTTCTTGTTCTAGCCTTCTTGTTTCCTATGATTTGATTCTTTGGATGATGTCTTCTAACATACTTGACAAGTTTTGGTTCATCTATGTGTTCATCATTCTGATCATCTTCTTCACCTTCATTTTCATCTCCATTGTTCGGAACATCATCTTGAGGATTATCCTGATTGTCGGTAATTGCAGCCTGATGCTCAGGTGCAATGTTCTGATGCTCTGGAGTGACATACTATTGTTCAGGTAGAGTGTCAGGTTCTGTATAAACAAACCTGTTGTAGTCCTCTAGTTCCTTTTTTCTTTCCTTATCATTCTTTTCTACAAATTCATCTACTTTCACATTTGTACTTTCAATGATTTTGTTAGATGACTTGTTAAGACATTTATAAGCCTTTCTTTTGGTTGAATACCCTAGGAAGATAACTTCTTCACTTTTGCAGTCAAGCTTTCCATTTCTATCATCCTTCAATATATAACATTCACTACCAAAGATTCTGAAGTAACTTACATTGGGTGTATGACCATACCAAAGCTCATAGGATTTCTTAATTGTGTCCTTCTTCAATTGTACTATGTTTAATGTCCTCCTCTCATCAATTTCATTTTGGTGTGGTGTCCTTGGTGCAGAAACCTATCTTTTAATTACATGCTCATTGCAATAGTCAGTGAAATCTTCTGAAGTAAATTCTCCTCCTCTATCTAACCTTAAGCATTTCAAATTCTTTTGACTTTGTTTTTCTACCATTGCTTTATACCATTTAAACATCTTAAATGCTTTTGATTTATCTTTTAAAAACATGGCTATCATCATTCTAGAGAAATCATCAAAAAAGAGAATAAAATACCTATCTCCATAGTATCTCTTTGTCCTCATTGGTCCACATAGACCTGTATGGACTAATTCTAGAATTGCAGTAGATGTATGGGTTTTTCTCTTGAAACTCGACTTTGTCATCTTACCTTTTTGACAATTCCTGCACATGAAATGCTGGGGCTTAGTCATTGTCGGTAAGCCTATATGACATTCCTTTTTGTGCTTATCTTTATCATGTTGTCAAAGTTTTCATGACACAATATTTTGTGCCACAACCATAAGTCTTCGTTTCTATCCATTAAACAAGTGGTGTTAGTATCATCAAGATGGAAAAGGTTACCTTTTGTCTACTCACTGGTACCAATCAATCTTCCTGATTCATTGAAGATCTTTATCTTCTTATTTTCAAATGCTACTCTATCACCTGAATTGTTCAACTTAGAAACACTTAAAAATTTGTAATTCAGTCCTTTAACCAAGTAAGCATTTTCACATTTTATTAGGTTATTCAACATTATGGTTCCTTTACCTTCAACTAGACAAGGCGTATCATTTCCCATTCTCACTGAACCACCATTATAGTATTCAAAAGTCTCAAACTTTTGTTTATCACCGGTCATATGGTGAGTGTAGCCACTATCTATGATCCAGACATCATTTTTACTAACTTTAGATATGAGTGTAGTTTCTACATACCTTTCTTCATCTTCATCTGAATCATCCTTCATGGCTACAAATACCATCTTGATGTCTTCTTCTGATTCGATGTCACTGTCATCAGCTTTGTTCTTAGCTAGGTGACAATATTTCTTCCCTTTATCCCTGTAGTCTCGGGTATCTCTCTTTTCAAATTGTCGGTTTCTTCGGTAATCTCTATGTTCACCTTTATCAAACTTCTTCTCATAAGGTCTGTCATTTCCTTTGTCATCTTTTCTTCGGTTTGGACATCTTGCAGCAAAGTGTCCAACCTCTTTACAATTGAAACATACAAGTGATAATTTATGTGTGTATCTGCCTTTGCCTCAATGCAATCTTCTTGCCATAAGTGCTTCAATATCATCAAGTCCTTGATCCTCATTATTAGTGTCACTATCATTTCTAACAGCATGTCCATGACTTGAGTTACTTATCTTTAGAGAATATTTGAATGCAGATTCTATGGATGGTAAGACACTATTGTCAAAGTTGTTCATCTCAAATGAAATTAGTCTACCAATCAGACTATCTAGAGTGATTGTATTGTTTTCAACTACTCTCATTTCTTGAATAGCAGAAACTCTAATAGCATAAATAGGCAATAAGGTTCTTCTTACCACTATCTCCTCTTCAAGTACACCTCCAACTCCTCAGATAGCATTTACTACCTCTTTGATTTTGCAGCTATACTGAGTAATGTTTTCTCCTTCTTTCATTCTTAGGTCATCAAACCTCCCTCTTAGGCTTTATGCCTTTTCTCTAAGTACATTGGCATCTCCTCCATGTACAAGCTTCAACTTATCCCACATTTTCTTTGCAGAGGTGCAGGTTTTGACATCTTCAAACTCAGCATCGAAGAGTGGTGGTGCAAGTTTTGTCATCATGCATTTATGTTCATGCTTCACTCTTAATTGTTCAAGAGTATGAGGTCATGTAGGAAACACATATTCAGTATCTAAGTATTGAACAATATCATTTCCAATACCTGATAGGTGGAGTCTTATTCTGCTTTTCCATGATGAAAAGTTGTCTTTATTCAACTTGGGCACATCTCGTCTATTCATCTTGTGATCTTTTTCTTGAGTTGTTAAACTCCCTTTCTAAGCACACAAGCTCTGATACCAATTGTTAGTAATAACTGAGAGGGGGGGCTGAATCAGTGGCCTCAAAATATTCCAATAATCAACCCTTAAAAATTAGTACCACAATAGTATACCTCTAGTTATCTTCAGTCCTATAAGATGAATGCCTCCAAATACTTATATCAAATTACTACTTCTCGGAATGCTTTGTAAAACCTTCTACTGTAGATTTACCAAATAGCAGTCTATTAATTTTCTGAAAGATAGTAAATTATCTAGAGTATATCAATCAATCCAATTAAGTTAAGTGTAATGAAAAACACTAAAGTAATGACTCATAAACACATTGACACGTGGATTTTTAACGTGGAAACCTTGTTAAGGGAAAAACCACTTGGGACCGGTAACCCAAAATTTTCACTCTTCTGAAGTGAGATCGGTGAAGAGCCAGCCCTGTTAAAGGTTACAAACACACTGTTAGGTATGACCTTGTTAAGAGACTTTCTAAATCAATGGTTAAACTGAAATAGTATGATCTGTTCACATATACAAATTATACTTGCAGATTTTGAGATCTATTTTTATCTCACAAAACTATTCTGATCAATATAACTCTGTTTATACCTTTGCTCCACTTTGATTCTTCTCAGTGATGCTATGCTCTATTGCTTGGTGTCCACAGAATTATTTAGCTCTTTCCTTAGCTTGTTGATCAACACTGTATGAATTTGCTCTTCATCATTTTCTCTTCAGCATCCTCTTGTTCATTCCTTCACCCACACCAATTCATAATGAATTGAGTTCTCTCTTAAATAGACATGATATCATCATTGTTAGGTTCTTGATCTTCTTGATCTTGGCATGATAAAAAATTCTCGCCAATTAGATTTAAAGAAAAACCCTTTCTTTATCTCGCTGAGATCTTCTTGCCAACTGGACAAATCAGTTTTAAATCATTTACTTATCTCTGGCTTATCTTGTCGATGAAAAAAATGATAACTACTAGTTAACTCTATATTTAGCTCTGCCAGCTAGATATTTTGTCATTTCTGAACTCAAGTGAATTTCGGTTTAACTCTCTGATAGCGTCGGTCAACACTCCAGTTCTCCTCGGGCTTCTCTGTCAGTTTACACTATGTTTCTGGCCGTCAGGTTTGCTTGTGATTCTGCTCATCGGTAATGCTCATCGGTTTTCTCACTTGGGCATCACTGTGACTTGATTGTCGGTGATCTCTATTTTTTGATTTCCACTGACCGTCGGTGTTTGTAGTCACTTTGTGAATGCTTGTCTTTTATGCATTACAGAAAGCATAATCTTTATCTTTTTGATTCTTTGAAGTCTTTAACACTTTGATTATAACTAGTTAGATTATATTAAGTTGACATCAATGACAATACAATCCATTAACTGATTTAATGTCTTGCATTATCCTTCTACATTTCGGTGATCAACTTAATATTTTCAAATATTCAATCAATTACATGTCATCGAATTAAACTTGTTGATTCCTTGAAGAGAGAATCATTAGGTTAGCCTTCCTGAGTCAAGAACTCTAAAAACAAGGATGAGAATTCTTAAATCACTGTTGTTTTGCATTGTTATGTTTATGGCTTTGCTTGTTAAGCTTTGTATTAGATTGATTATAGTTATCGGCAAGATGTTCTATTAGTTGATACAGTTAGAAGCAATAGGAAAACCAGTGTGACCCCATATCCACTATTAAAATTTACTAAAAAGAAGTAACTTATTGAAGGTACACCCGCCTTGGTCTGTGGAGCTTAAAGAAGAAGGAGGATTAATCCTTGTTAATTAGACTTTGTCTTGTTAGAATAGGGAGTTGGGAGTTATAGAGCTGGTTAGTTATTAATCTATTTTGATTCTGCAAGAAAAAGCACTGACAAATTGGCGAATCTACTGGGGATTAAGATGAAATAGTCTTTTTGTGTCTTTGAGAAAATCTCTGGTGTTGTTTTTAAAGTTAAATCAAATTTCAAATTGAGTTTTCCCATCTGAGTCGCTCTAACAAATTGGCAAATCTGCTGGGGATTTGAATTTTGAAAGAACAAAGTTACTCTTGTAGTATTCATATTAGGCTGTGTTGTATTTTCCCAACTTGTTTTGGGTGATGGCTCAAATAAATCTCTACAATCAGTGCTAAGTAATATTCAATATTTATACACATTTTCTCAATATGAATACCAGATCCAGAGCAATAGAGCATCCTATAGTTGAGTTGGAAGGTGGAATTCCAACTACTTCTAGGACTAAACTGTCTTGGAGAGAAAAGAAGAACAAAGATAATACAAATAATCCATCTCCAAGAAGAGAAGGGGAGAATACTAGGAGAGAAGATTCAACCCAATCTAGTCATGAGGGAAACACATCAGAATATGAAGAAGCTCCTGACTTGGGATTGGATACATATGGAAATAGAAGTACTTCTAGTGAAAGAGAAGGGACTGATACCACCAGTTCAGATGCTGAGGTTCCCTCTGATGAACTTGTTGAAGAAGAAAGAATTTTGATGAGGCAGTTGGCTATTATTCAACAAAAGAAAAAAGAGAAAGATCTAAAAAATAAAAAACAAGATCAGAAAAATTATGATAGATTAAGAATATGATCATTGAAATATCAAGCAACAAAAAATGTTGAAAGATCTAATAAAGATCAAGAGAAACCTGTCACTCACCAAAGTATTGGTTCTCAAGTTTCTAAAGATAAAGGAAAGAAGAAGGTGACAGGAAGTGAAACAGATGAACCCAAAAATCACAAGGTTATAATAGATCAAATGTCTAAATAGTAAATTGACCTTGAAAAGTCCAAAAGGGACAAGGAAAACATGGCCAAAATGCTGGAGAAAGCAGAAGCAGATGCTACTACTTTATAAATGAAGAAGAAGATTGATTTCCTGCAATCTTCTAGATTTTCCCATGATGGTGCTGAAAGTGCTACAACATCAAAAGCCAAGGCTTCTACCTTCCAAGATAATGATAGATTCCAAAGGAGACCACTTCATGCCGAAAGGTACAAGAAATTAATTTCATTGATATTCCTGGTTATCCCAGTACAGTACCAAATGAGATTAGGGATAAGCTCCCAAAAATTTTAGGAAATAATGTTATTTCTTGTGAGGTACACTTGAGAAAAATTATTGATATCATAGATGACCTTAACACTAATCATGAAGATGTTTTGATGAAACTTTTTGTTCAATCCTTGGTTGAAGATGCTAGGGAATGGTTTAGAGGGCTATCTATGGTTCTATGGGATCTATGGAGGAATTGATAGATTTATTTAATGATCAATATGGTGATAAAACAAATGAGGGATTCTTGTTGAGTGAATTTAACAATATAAAGAAAAATTTCAATGAGGAAGTTACTGAATTCAATAGAAGGTTCCAAAGAGCTATGCATAAGCTTTTCCAGAAGATGAAACTTGATGAAAAGGTATGTCTTGCTACATATTTAAATGCTTTTAATTCTAAAATGGGATATTCTCTCTAAGACAAGAATCCAAGAAGCCTTACTGAAGCCTATAAGACAACTGTTAATATAGAAATGAATAGAAGAGTATCAGGAAAATTGGGTAGAAGGTATGATGGGTGATTTAATAGGAGCAATCAAAAAGAACCAGAATACAAAGATTATAAAGCTCCATGGAATAATAGGTCATGCTATAATAGTTATAATCCCTAAAACAAGATGCAAAATCACCCATATGGTACCCAATTTAAAGATGGTAAACCTATTATCCCACCAAGAAAGGACAAGCCTAATAATAAGACTCATGATCCTTTGCATAAAAATTATGTTAACATGTGCAATGATGCTTACTGGTGTGAATCTTGTCAAGCCCCACATAATCTTGATTTTTGTGTTGTTGCTCTAGACATAAATGCAAATGAGGAACAATAAGATGTAGAAGGTGAGTTGTGTGATCATAATGGTTGTGCTATGAATGATTCTTATTCATGTCCTGATGTAGATTCTGATAATGAAGTTGAGAACCATGATATGTATGTTTCACAAGGTAGAGTAGAAGTATATTATCAACAAGTTTTGTCTGATATTGAAGAAGAAAAGGTTGATAATATAAGATGTTATGCTCAATATAGTCAGGAACCTACAATAGTGAGAAAACCTTCTGATGAGGAAAGAGAAAGAATTATTGTTGATCTAGTTACTAAAGCAAGAAGTAATTATAACTTAAGGAATAGAGTAGTTGGTGATGCAGGCAGCCAACCAGCTGGCATATTTATTAATGAAAACAAAGCAGATGCCAAGCATACACAAAAGAGGGAAGGACCTACTGAGAGTGCAAGTAAGCCAAAGGTCAAAATTGTAAACAAGTCGAATGGTTCAAACATTGTATATGAGGAAAAGGTCAAAGTATCAGAAACAAGTTCTTCCCCTCCTAAAGTTGAAAATAAGAAATCAAAGAAGGAAGAATCAACTCTGAACATTCAAGTTGAGGATAATAATATTATTGTTGAGAAAAAAAATCCTCTGATGTAAAATACAAACCTGTTGATATGGGTCGGTGTTTGTCACAAATGACTATTAAGGTTCCATTTTTAGAAATGATGCTCAAGAATTAACGAATATAAGGAAAAATTCCTTACAGTGCTAAATAGTGTTTCTTCAATAAAATTCCAAGAACCAGAAGATGTTGAAAAGGTTAAAAACATACATGATAAGTATAACAACAAGGGAAAAGATCCTGAAGGAATGATTTCAGAAATCTCTCAAATATATTTGAATACAAACACTTCCTCGGGAGTTTTTGATCCATTTTTCTTAACTTTGGTCATTAATGGTAAGATGCTTAAAAATTGTATGATAGATTCTGGAGCATCTAAGACTATTATGCCTACAGAGATAATGAGGTCAATGAGTTTACAAGTTGATACTCCACATGGAAGATGTTAGGCAATGGACTCCAGAGAAATCCATGTTATTAGTACTATTGAGGCTTTTCCTTATAGGTTAGCAGTATGTCCTGACAAAGTATTAACAATGAGTGTATTGGTTATTGATATTCCACCTCACTATGGCATGTTTCTATCAAGAAAATGGAGTGCTTCAATGGGTGGAAGTATTCAATGTGATTTACCTTTTGCTACTTTCAACATTGTTGGTAATAATGTCAAAGTATCTCAGGAAAGTAGGACTCCTCATATGATTGAACTAAATGAAAATACTGACATTAACTGTTGTGTGGACGTAGACATGGAAAATTTCAGAGTAGAGAAGATTATTCCACAATGTAAAATTTTTGATCCATTAATTGAAGAGTTGAATACACAACAGGGTGGTTTATGGCAGATGTATTTCGATGGAGCTTGTTCCAAAGAGGGATCAGGAGCTGGTGTCCTATTTATTTCTCCATCAAGTACAACATTCAAGTACTCTTTCTTGTTAAAATTTCAGTGTACAAATAATACTGTTGAATATGAAGCTTTGTTTTTGGGGTTCAATATTGCTGCTAAGCATGGAATTAAATGTTTAAAAGTCTATGGTGATTCTGATCTTGAAGTAGCACAAGTTAGATCCAACTATGCTGTAAAAAATGACAGATTGGAAATCTACAAACATGCTAGTTGGGATCAGATTGAATTGTTTGATGCCTTTAACATTAAATGGATCGAAAGGTAAAAAAAAATCATGGAAGATTTTCTAGCTAATGTTGCTTTAAAGAAAGGTGATTTGATTTTGTGTTGGGTATCAATAGTGGAAGTTAAGACTAGAACTATTGTCCCTGATAATGTTTACAACTAGAAATTTTTTGAGGATGAACAAGATATTCTCAGGTTTATTCAATGCCTTGACCATTATGAAGACCAACATGTAGACTGTAAATCTTTATTTGACGTGATTGATGGAAAGGATTTTGTTTTGGGTAATGAGCTTGTCCAATTGAGTTCTAATAAGATTCCTAAAGGGCTGATAGAATTAGAAGCATTGTTCAATAATCAAGATGATCATTTATAAAAAATGAGCAGTGCTAAAATTGAGGATTTAGAGGAAGTAAATATAGGATCAGAAACCACGCCTAAAATAGTGTATATTGGAAAAAGGTTAGACTCCCATGTCAGATCATATCTGATAAAATTATAAAGGAAATATAAGCATGCATTTTCCTGGTCTTATGAGGACTTGAAATCTTATAGGGAAGACCTTTTTCAACATGAGATCCCACTGAAACAAGATGCTAAGCCATTTAGACAAAATAAGAGACCAATAAACCCATTATTGGCTCCCAAGATGCAACAAGAATTGATGAAGTTAAGGGATGCAGGGATTATTCAACCCATAAGACATTCAACTTGGGTCTCTAATTTAGTTCCTTTAAGAAAAAAGAATGGTGATACAAGGTTGATGACATGTAACTGATTAAATGTTCGATAATGTTAAGTTGAAGATAATGCAAGGCATTAAATCAGTTAATGGTTTGTATTTTCATTGATGTCAACTTGATATCATCTCTATGGTCATGTATAAAATGCCAAAGACTTCAGAGAATCAATGGAACAAAGGTTATGATTTCAGAAATGCATAAAAGTCAAGTATTCACTAAGTGATAGATAACACCGATGGAGTGCACACCATCGGTAAAGGAAAAGAAGAAAAGTCATAGTGATACCCAACGAGCAGAAGACAATGTTGCCCAAAAAAGCAAACCACAGGATGCCCGACGAGCTGAAAATAAAGTTGCCTGACAGATGGAGATCCCAAAGCTAACTGGAGTCACACCGATGGAACTAACAGTTGTAACTGATGACTAACTGAAGAGTTAACCGACAGAACAGAGAGTTCAGAAAATGATAAAATATCTAGCTGGCAAGAGCTAAAAATAGCCTTAACTAGTTGTTTTCTTTATTTTATTCGACCAGAGTTAAGTAATTGATTTAAAGAAGATTTGTACAGTTGGCATAAAGATAACTACGAGATAAATTAGGAGTTATGCTTTAAACCAGATTGGATGGATTGTTTTTCATGCCAAGAATCAAGAATCAAGAATCAAGAAACAGTAAATATCATGTCTATATAAGAGACAAGCTTAATTCATTTTCAAAATTACAATCACATGAAAAGGGATTAAGGGGGGTGAATAGAAAGAGGATGCTAAAGAGAAACTGATGAAGAAAAAATTCATGCAGTACTGATCAATCAAGCTGAAGGAGAGCTAAGGAATTCTGCAGACACTGACGAATAGTGAGCACAGCATCACAAAGAATAAAGTATGGAGCACAAAAGAATTGAATTGATACATTGATTAGAGAGGTAATGTACTTAAATAGATCTAAAAATCTGCAATTCAAGTTGCATTAGAAACAGGTCATTTTGTTTCATTTTAACCATTGAAGCATCAAGTCTCTTAACAGAGCAGGACTTAATAGTCTTCTATATATTGAGGTACATCCCAAGGAGTGCCAAAAAGGTTGATTCATGAAAGTAGCATTGGATATGCCCGATGCCTATTGATGGTCTAAGAGAGAGGCTGATTCAAGGATGGCAGCATTAGATTCCCGATACTAAGTGACAACCTATATGTGTAAAATCCTCTAACAAGGTCGCACCTAACAGTGTGTTTGTAACCTTTAATGGGGTTGGTTCTTAACAAGGCTCACTTCAGAAGAGTGAAAATTTGGGGTACCGGTCCCAGTGGTTTTTTCCCATAACAGGGTTTCCATGTTAAAATCCATGTGTTATGTGTGTATGGTTTATTACTTTACTATTTTACATTTCACATATACATCTCTAGATTTATCGGTATACTCTGCATATTTATTGTATTTCGGTAAATAGTTATACTGCTTATCGGTAATCAAGGAGAATAAGGACAGACAAGGAAAACTGAAAGATAGTTAATTATCATAAGTATTTCATGGCATGCATCTTGTAGGGACATAATAATCAGAGGTTTATTTGATTGGTGGTTAGATTAAAGATAAGTTTTTGAGGCCACTGATTCACCCCCCCCCCTCTCAGTTATTACTAATAATTGGTATCAGAGCTTGTGTGCTTAGAAGGAAGGTTTCAAGACCTAAGTCAAAGATCACAAGATGAACAGACAAGATGTGCCCAAGTTGAACAAAGATAATTTTGCTTCATGGAAAAGAAGGATAAGACTCCACTTATTAGGTATTGATAATGATGTTACTCAATTACTTTAAACTAAATATGTGTTTCCCATAGGAGCACCAATAGTTGAACAAATGAGAGAGAAGCATGAACATAATCGCATGATGATAGAGCTTGCTTCCTCACTCTCTAATGCTGAATTTGAAGATGTCAAAGAATGCAAAACTGTAAAGCAGATGTGGGACAAATTAAAGCTTGTACATGGTGGTGACAAAAATGTTTTGAGAGCCAAGGAAGAAAGCCTTAGAGGAAATTTTGATGATCTCAAAATGAAAGAAGGAGAAAACATCACTCAATACAGCACAAGAATTAAAGAGGTAGTCAATGCTATCCAAGGATTTGGAGGTGTACTGGAAGAAGATACAGTGGTAAGTAAAATCTTAAGAACCTTATTGTCTGCATATGCTATTAGAGTTTCTACCATTCAAGAAATGAGAGTAGTAGAAAACAATACAGTTACTCTTGATAGTTTAATTGGTAGACTAATTTCATTTGAGATGAATAACTTTGACAATAGTGTCTTACCAAACTTAGAGTCTGCATTTAAGCCTTCTATGAAGATAAGCAAATCAATTCATAGACACTCATCTAGAAGAGCCAGTGAAAGTGAAAGTGAAGAAGAAGATCTAGATGAAATAGAAGCACTTATGGCTAGAAGAATGCAGAGAGGCAAAGGTAAATACAAAGGCAAGTTACCACTTGTTTTTTTTAATTGTAAAGAGATTGGACATTTTTCTGCAAGATGTACTAATAGAAGAAAAGATGATAGAAGTAATGATAGATCTTTTGAGAAGAAGTCTGAAAGACGTGATTATAGAAGCTACCGACAATCAGAAAGAAGAGATACCTGAGACTATAAGGACAAAGGAAAGAAGGTCAGCTACTTAGCAAAATGCAAGGATGATGATACTGATACCGAATCTGATGAAGACATTGAGATGGTGTTTGTGGTTGTAAAGGATTATTTAGATGATGATGAAGAAAGGTATGTATAAATTATAGGATTTGAGAAATACAAATCCACAGAATGCCAAGAATACCTGCATGCAAATAACCTGTTACAAGAGAGAAGCAGAAGGAGGAAAAAGAAGAACTCAGAAGTTACTCAAAATGTGAGAGC
>MU223159.1:309046-322600 GCA_018584345.1 Thuja plicata
CTAAATGGAATACTTGAAGAAGAGGTATACATTGAACAACCAGAAGGGTTTGTTGATCCAGACAAGAAGGACATGGTATGTAGACTTCACAAAGCCTTGTATGGATTGAAACAAGCTCCAAGATCCTTGTATGAATGACTTCATTCCTATCTAATAAGTATTGGATTTGTAAGGACTAGTGAAAATAGTAATCTTTATTTAAAGGAAGATACTGATGCTAACACTTTGATTGCTGAAATATTTATTGATGATATCATATTTGGAGGCAATGATATGCTATGCAAATCATTTGCTAATGAAATGAGCATAGAGTTTGAGATGTCTATGTTTGGAGAGATCAAGTTATTTCTTGGTCTCCAGATCATGCAACAAGGAGAAGGTATTTTCATTACATAGTCCAAGTACATCAAAGAGGTCCTAAAAATATTCAAGATGGAAGAATCCAAACCAGTTGGAACATTGATGGCTACTGGATGTAAGTTGAAAAAAGAGGACAAGACAACAGAGGTAAATAAGACTTTGTATAGATTAACGATTGGAAAACTCATGTATGTTGTACACACTAGACTAGATATTGCACATGCAGTGGGAATTTTTGCTAGATTTTCTGCTAACCCCAGGGAATCACATATGACTGTTGTGAAATGAATCCTAAGATATCTAAAGAATACTATAGAATTTGGCTTATGGTATAGAAGAGAAGGAAAATTTGAACTAAAGGTGTTTACCAATGTTGATTGGGCTAGAAATCTTGATGACCGGAAGAGCACAATTGGAGGATCATTCTTTATGGGTGACAGACTTGTCACATGGATTAGCAAGAAGCAGGGATGCATCTCACACTCTACTACTGAAGAAGAATATGTTGTTGCTGCTGCAAATTGCTCAAATATTGCATGGATCAAACAGCTGCTAGAAGGTATGCATATGAAGATCTTAGAACCAGTGGCTATCTATTATGATAACACCAGTGCAATAAATATTTCCAATAATCCAGTCATGCATTCAAAAACTAAACACATTGCCATCAAGTGTCATTACTTGAGAGAACAAGTTCAAGAAAAAGAGGTGATACTTGAGTATGTGCAATCAAAAGAACAATTGGCTGATATCTTCACCAAGCCACTGCCCAAGGATACGTTTGAGTACTTGAGAAAGAGACTAGGAGTCAAAGCCTTGTCTACCAGTCAGTAAAATGACTAAGGCTGCATCAGCCTAAATATTCTTAGAATATCATTCATGTTGATGCAAGAAAAGAGAAGAACTTTAGAGCTACATCTATATACAACAGGTATATATCAGAATTGAGCACCAAAACATATTCATGTATAGTTGATGGATAAGGGAAATTCAAGGAATATATTATGGATGGAAAGAAAAGGTCACTTGACATTAATGTAAGATATCTATAAGATATTTGTTTAGGCATTGTCGTCAAAGGGAGAGAAAGTATCCATATTATCACAGTCTTCGGAAAAAGAAGAAAGATTCTCCATTATCAGATTACTCCAACAGGGAGAGATCATATCCATAGGGAGAGAGTTTGTATGAAGGAGTTAATATAAAGGAAGAGTTGTTGACAAGACAAAAAGACATCACAAAAGAGAGAACAATCAAAGGAGAGAAATTGACACAAGAAGAAGATTCAAAACATCAATAAATAGAAAGCTGCAAGAATCAAATCTAAGCTAAAATAGAGCTTACCGGTGGTGATACATTTTTATCGGTTATCAAAACAAACTGTTTGGTAGTTTGATGAATCTCAATAATTGTATTTCATATTGTATTAGAAATAGTATAGTGTGATAATATAAGTTTGTTTCCATCAATGCCAAAGGGAGAGATTGATGACATGTAACTGATTAAATGTTTGATAATGTTAAGTTGAAGATAATGAAAGACATTAAATCAGCTAATGGTTTGTATTGTCATTGATGTCAACTTGATATCATCTGTACAGTCCTATATAAAATTCCAAAGACTTCATAGAATCAATGGAACAAAGGTTATGCTTTCAGCAATGCATAAAATTCAAGTATTCACTAAGTGACAGATAACATCGACGGAGTGCACACCATCGGTAAAGGCAAAGATTAAAAGTCATAGTGATACCTGACGAGTAGAAGACAGTGTTTCCTAATGAAGCAAACTACAGGATGCTCGATGAGCTAAAAATAGAGTTGCCCAACGGGTGGAGATCCCGAATCTAACTGGAGTCACATCGACAAAACTGACAGTTGTAACCAATGACTAACTGAAGAGTTAACCGACGGAATAGAGAGTTTAGAAAATGACAAAATATCTAGCTGGCAAGAGCTAAAAATAGGCTTAACTGGTTGTTTTCTTTGTTTTATTTGACCAGAGTTAAGTGATTGATTTAAAGAAGATTTGTACAATTGGCATAAAGATAATTATGAGATAAATCAGGAGTTATGCTTTAAATTAGATTGGCTGGATTTTTTTCACGTGAAGAATCAAGAATCAAGAAATAGTGAATATCATGTCTATATAAGAGACAAGCTTAATTCATTTTTGAAATTACAATAACATGAAAAGGGATTAAGGGGAGTGAATAGAAATAGGATGCAGAAGAGAAACTGATGAAGAACAACTTCATGCAGTACTAATCAATCAAGCTGAAGGAGAGCTAAGGAATTCTGCAGACACCGATGAACAGTGAGCACAACATCATAGAGTAGAAAGTATGGAGCACAAAATAATTGAATTGATACATTGATCAGAGAGGCAATGTACTTAAATAGATCTAAAAAATCTGCAATTCAAGTTGCATTAGAAACAGGTCATTTTTTTGTTAGTTTAACTATTGAAGCATCAAGTCTCTTAACAAGTAGGACTTAACAGTCTTCTATATATTGAGGTACATCCCAAGGAGTGCCAAAAATGTTGATTCATGAAAGTAGCATTGGATACGCTCGATGCCTATTGACGGTCTAAGAGAGAGGCTGATTCAAGGATGGCAGCATTAGATGGCCGATACTAAGTGACAACCTATATGTGTAAAATCCTCTAATAAGGTGACACCTAACAGTGTGTTTGTAACCTTTAACAGGGTTGGCTCTTAACAGGGCTCACTTTAGAAGAGTGAAAATTTGGGGTACCGGTCCCAATGGTTTTTTTGCTTAATAGGGTTTCCACGTTAAAATCCATGTGTTATGTGTGTATGGTTTATTACTTTACTATTTTACATTTCACATATGCATTTCTGGATTTATCGGTATACTCTGTATATTTACTATATTTTGGTAAATAGTTATACTGCTTATCGGTAATCAAGGAGAATAAGGACAGACAAGGAAAACTGATAGACAGTTAATTATCATAAGTATTTCAAGGCATGCATCTTGTAGGGACATAATAATCTGAGGTTTATTCGATTGGTGGTTAGATTAAGGTTAAGTTTTTGAGACCACTGATTCATCCCCCCCCCTCCCTCTCAGTTATTACTAACAAAGGCTTTGTGTTGATTTTAGGAACTTGAATATTGCCTCTCTATAAGATAATTACTCTTTTCCTAACATGGAAGAAATGTTGCACAAAGTTACTGGTTGTGATTTATTATCAATGATGGATGGTTTTTCAGGCTACAACCAGGTATTAGTAAAGGATTCAGAGAAATTCAAAACTGAATTCACTACTCCATAGAGAACATATGTGTACATTATAATGCCTTTTGGTCTTAGAAATGCAGGGGAAATATTCCAGAGAGCTATGGATGTTGCATTTAAAGAATTGATTGATTTATTCATGGTAATATATCAAGATGACTTGACATCATATTCCAAGAAAGCAGAGGACCATTGTGGACATTTGGAAAAGATTCTTAATAAGGCTTTGGAATATGGTGTTTCTCTAAATCCTAGAAAATGTCAGTTTGCAGTAACAGAAGGAAAATTGCTGGGATATATAGTATTAAATGAAGGAGTAAGGATTGACCCAGAGAGGACAGAAGCAATTTAGAAGGTCATTGCTCCAAAGAATATCAAAGGGGTGCAATCTTTCTTAGGTAACATCAATTTTGTAAGAAGATTTATTGCTAACTTTGTAGAGATTGTCGAGCCTATAATTAAGTTATTGAAAAAGGATGCAAAGTTTAAATGGGATGAAGAAGCACAATGAGCTTTTGAAAAAATAAAAAAATTAGTTCAAGAAGAACCTATATTGAGGTCTCTTGATTACAATAAGCCATTTTCACTATTTTCTTTTGCGTCTTTTCATACACTTGTTGTATTACTACAAAAGGATGAGGAGGGTTATGAGCATCCCATTGCATTTTTTAGTAAATCCCTCCAAGCTGCAGAGTTGACCTATGAGATGATGGAAAAAAAAGCATATGCCTTGGTTAAAGTTGTGAAGTCATTCAGACCTTATTTGGTTTGTGAAAAAAGTGATTGCATATGTACCTCATGCAACAATTAAGGATATTCTTACTTAGTCAGAAGTTACTGGTAAACGATGTAAATGGATAAATAGGATTCAAGAATTTAATTTGGAAATATACATTACCAAATTAGTAAGAGGATTAGGCCTAGCAAAGCTAATGACTGAAGAGAACATGGATTTGGTTCAAATAAATAATGCAAAGATACAAGATTCAACAATGCCTAGTATTGAAAGACAACCCTATTATATTGATATCATGTACTATCTCAAAAATGCCAAGTGCCCTGAGAATATGACTCATAATCAAAAGGAATCTCAAGTTGCAAACTCAAAGATATACATTAGTCCAAGGAGATCTATATTGGAAAGATAGAAATGGTGTACTTTTGTTATGCCTAGATGAGGGGCAAGCTGAAAAGGTCCTAATAGAAATACATGTTGGTGTGTGTGGTGGAAATTACTCTGCAAAAACTACTGCTCATAAGATCTTAAGGGCTTGCTATTATTTCCTTGTTTACTCAAAGATGCTCATTCCTTTGTCAAAAAGTGTTCACGAACCCTGTCAAATATTTTCAAACAAGATGAAATTTTCAGGCGCTCTATTGCTAAACACTATAGTTACTGAGGTAACTTTTGCCATGTGGGGGATTGACTTCATTGGGGAATTCTCAGAAAAATCTAGTGGTGGACATATTTGGATATTAGTTGCTACAAATTACTTCACAATATGGATAGAAGTTATTCCTACAAAGAAGGCAACTAGTAAGGTGGTTATTGATTTTCTGATGGAGAATATTCTGACCAGATTTGGTGTCCCTATAAAATTGATAATAGACAATGCTATGTTTTTTAGGTAAGAGTAATTTAAGGATTTATGTGATGAACATGGAATTATGATGTCATTCTCTTCCCCATATCAACCCCAAGCCAATGGGAAAGCTGAATCGAGCAACAAAAGTATCTTGAAAATTCTAAAAAAGACCTTGGAGAAAAATAAGAGAGCTTGGCATTCAAAGATGAAACTTGCTTTGTGGGCTGATAGGATCATTGTGAAGAAAGAAAAAGGGAAATCTCCCTTTGAATTAGTATATGGTATTCAATCTAGAATTCCTGTGAATAATTTTCTTTCAGTGTACAAGTTCATTCAGAATGAAGAGCTAGATATTTCTGAGCCTATGCAAGAAAGAATGATGCAGCTAGTAGAATTGGATGAAGTTAGAAAAGATAGTGAAAAGGAAAACATCAAGTTACAACAAAAAATTAAGTACCTATTTGATAAAAGAGAAAGTGACAGGAAGTTCCAGCCTGATGACTTGGTTCTTCAATGGAATGTTAAAGCTAAAGACAAGGGGAAGCATAAAAAATTTGAGTCATTATGGTTAGGTCCCTTTGTTATTCACCAAACTTTCAGAAAAGATTCATATTTCCTAAAAAATATGGAGGGAAAGGTATTTGAATTGCCAGTGCATGGACAATTCTTGAAACCTTTCTTCAATTAGTTATGTTTTCCATGCACAATAGCTTTGTATTTTATGTACAGGTGTGTTTGCTTTTTTGTTGTGTGTTTCCTTCCAAGTTGTGTGTTTGCTTTTATAGTAGGTTAGTCATGGTTTGCCTCCCAAAGATCTATGGTTCTTTCTTTGAACTTGCGTTCAAACATCCTCAAATAGAGACACTGTTGGTTATATTTCCAATTTTGAGTATTACTATAAAATTTTGGGTTCCCAGTGTTATTTTTGCCTAAATTGTCAAGATCCGTCCAAAGTGCTATCAAATTTTCCTACAAATGTTGATATCCAAGAAATGAAAGCAATAAGGAATATGCAAACCCTAGGTCCTAGGTCATTTCTATTCTTATCAAGCAAAAAACCCTACTTCTTCACGGTTTTTTTCTAATTTACAATTGCCTTTTTCATGAAATTTAAGTGACTTAAGTCATATACCCTTTTTCATATTTTAATTCAGTCGCTAAATCTCTTAAAACATTTCTGAATATTCCTTTTGTTTGGAGACTCAGTGCAAAGATTTAGTCGCGTGATCTTGAAAGATAAAGAATATGATTTTAAAGGATGGGAAATTAAATGTGGATGGTCGATTTAAATTTGATCTTGTGGTTGGCGTGAAATATCCAAAGAAACCTGTGAGTTAAAAAATCATATGGCAACTTCGAGTTTCATTTAGTCCTGAAGTCTCAAAAACTTACCAAGGTTAAAGCATGGTTATTAAATTCATTCATTCGTGAGATCTCTAAAAGAATCAAGGGTTAAGTAAAATCTTACAAGATCTAGCGGTAACCGTGGATGCTAAGATGATCTTATAGATGGTGTTTAATCGCAAGATAAAAGTGCACATTAGTGAAAGTTTAACAGATTCAGCGTAGACCATTGGATTAAGAAAGAATCAAGGGCAGGTGCGTGATCTCTGAAGGATTTCATAAAGTACATAAAGTATGAGAGATTTAATGCTATCCACTAATGGAAGTAAGATCTGAGCGCTAACGTTTAATCTCTAAATAGAACCTGAGTTAGATGAAACCTTCAGTGACTTAGAGATTCACTCAATTGCTAAGTCTCCAGATGATGTATGGTTAGACAGAGCTAGGTCAAGTTTTGATGCGAAGGAATCTGAACTGCAGATTAAGATCAAATCTTGTGGCTGGCGTTAAATTGCTAATAAATTTCAAAAAGTCACAGAGCTTTCAGCGATTCAGAGACAATAATTCAAATGCTGACAGGTATATGAGTTATTCAGAGATGTGTGGCATGCGCAAAGTCTCAAAACAAACCCACAGTTAAGAAATTTATCTAGCGACTGGGAGATAGCTTTCAGTCGCGTGATCTCATAACAAACTGAAGTTAAGGTTAAAGCTTAAGAGATTTAGCGCAAACCGTTAGATTAAAAAGAGATTAACGATGGTCGCGTAATCTCCAAATAGATTCAGTAAGTGCTAAATAATTAACAGACTTAGCGCAGGTTGTTGATGAGATTCAGATCTTATGGTTCATGTGAAATCTCTGAACAAACTCATGGTAAATCAAAACTTTCAGCGACTTTGAATTTTCTCAATCATGTGATCTCTAAAAAAAGAAAGGTTAAGTTGCGCTGAGAGCTAGGTTAAATAAGAGAGATCTAAACCATTGATAAGATTCAGATCCTGCGGTGCGCGTTGAATCTTAGGATGAAACCAATGTTAAGGCTAACTCTCAGCAACTGGGAGATAGAAAAATTGTGTGATCTCCAGGAGAATTGCAGTAAGAGTAAGGTAAAGTTATAAGGGTTTGTCTCGTGCCATGATGTAAAGAGCTAGGCTCTTAAAGGGAAAGGATCTTGATAGCGTCTATGAAATCTGCTGATCTGTAGTAATGTAAGCCAATCATATCAAGTTTCAGGCCTATTTCACATATAATAAGATTTTAAAGTTAACAAAAACACTCATGACTATCCCAATTGGCTTAATCAAAATTGATCACCTGTCAACTTCAAAATCCATGGCTAGGGAAAGAATTAATGTCAAGGTATGCAGAATTAAGATAGAAGTGATTGAATGAAGCTTTCCAATCCTCGTCCAGATTGATGCATTGATTCATAAATGATAAATAGGCATAGCTTTCATACATTTCATCTTACCAAGTTCTTAGAGTTATAGAGCCAAGAGATTGCATAATTTTAAAAGCATTCAGAAGCAAAAAATTATGTGAATTTTAGAGCAATCTACAGTAAGGAGCTTGTCTTTCAAAATAGAATTGTTTCAGTGAGATATTCAGAGATCAGTGAAGATGAGCTGACCAACCATGAGCGGAGCTTCAACCAGTGGAACAAGTAAGGAAGCAGAAGATGATTAGAAAGGAAATATAAATTATTCTCAGGAGTTTGTGGCTCTACTACCTGGAACCAGTCAGAGCAAAAAGGTAAATGATGAACTCTTTACCGATGATTTGGAAAATTGTAGAGATCCTAGGACTCTAGGGGTTTTTGGTTATCATCTTTTCAAATATTGTTATAGTAATAAGGATAGCTCAATTCCTATATCAAACCCATGGACATCAGGTTTAGGAAAGTTGATAGTCCCTGATATTTTCATAGATAGAGACTTGTTAGTTGAGCTAGCCAAAAATTATGATTCCCTCTCCAAAACTATTAAGAAAAGTGACAGAATAGCTATGGTCACTTTAGATAGAGCCTCTTTCATGAAAGCTTTCAACATATACCATCCTTGTTCTATAGAGAGTGATCTGACAAGGTTGCAGAGTAGATATACCAGGAAAACTACCATTGTATAATATTGTGGCCATACTAGGTATTGCACCATATTTTTACAAATATTTAAGCTTCTACATGAAGTACATTTCTTATGGAATATTTAAAGTTTTGGGAGCATGAGAGATTGACTGCAAATATTTTGATGATCATCTTGGATTTGAAAAATTCACATGTCAACACTGATTATGACTACATTCAGTATGTTATTGACCAGATGCATCAAGGTCTTATTGATATATGTACAAAGCCCAACCCTAAATTTAGGCAGTATTATTTGTTGATGCATTTAATCTTATACTTCAATGTCAATAGCATGGACACACAAAATTTAAGGCCTAGGGTATTTTCTATGGACAACCAAACCTTGTACAACTATGGCTTAGGGTTTGGAACTACACCTCCAATAAAAATGAGTTTTGTGCTTTTCACAATTGGATTGCATATCCTATTTTGGAAATGCTAGGTGCAAATATGACAAGATTGCCCACCAAGGTACTACAACTCCTTAGACCTTGTTAGTTTGTGGATAAATGGCCAGGAGACCATAATTGGGGAGATTTTTACCTTGAAAAGACATTTACTCTAATGAGGGTTTATGGATGTTCTCAGCCACCTCATATTCTCCCAAAATATGTGCCTCCCAGGATAGTTGCAATAGAGTTCATCTGGCAATTAATTTGGACTGATAAGGAGCACGTGGCTCCCCACAGAAAGGGTACATTTACACCCAGACAATTCAATATTCTTAATTTCATAATTGGTAAAAGAGCCACAAATTCAGTAAACAAATGGTTGGGTCAATACAGAATGAGTGTAGCCATATATAGGTATATAGACCCAGAGGGTTTTATTCAAAGTGCCAAGAAACTTTTGACTCAAAGCATAACAACTATCAAAGAGCATGAAGAGTGTGTAGAGGAGGATTTAATCAGAAACATCCTGGAGGATGAATAAGTGTCAAGAAGGGTTGATCAATACCAGGATCTGATAAACCTAGAGAAACAAATAAAGAAGAAGGGAATTCCCTTTGGGGGCTTCTTTCTAGATATGCCCTATATACACATACTTACAAAAATGATGGAGTCATACAATACTTTGTACAATCAACTTGAGGGGTTGATTGAAGATAAAGAAAGAGGTCCAGACAAGAACTCTTCTTCAAAGTATGTTGAAGACAGTGAAGGAGGCTATTCAGTTCATAGTCCTCCTCTCATGGATCAGCCACCCTCCATAGAATAGAGCATAGAGGTAGACCTTACAAAGGTGCCTGACATTGAGGTGACTGATGAACCACCTAAAAGGAAATAGAAAATGGAATCATGGGAGCCTTCCTATGCCAAGGAACAAGAGAAGAAAAAGGATAAGATAAGCTCCCTAATCACTGGTGTTACCCCTGATTTTTTCTTGTCATTCATTACTCATTTCTCTCAAAAATCCCCTTTAAAATATTTTTCAAGCTTCACTTGGGTTCTTTCTCATCTTTGCATGTTCTTCCTGTTGGTTGAACTTGAATCTTGAACTAGCTTAGTTCAAGGTTCAAGGTTCAATAACACCACGCGATATGTTTCTCTTTTTTTGTTTTCATGTAAAGTAAGTCGCATGTTTTGCAAAGGCTGTTTGTCCATTGAACTTGAATCTTAAACTAGTTTAGTTCAAAGTTCACGGTTCAACTGCACCTTACAATTTGCTTTATTTGTAAGCGATATTTTTGTTTATCTTTCTTGCTACTCATTTTATCTTTTTAAAAACATGTCAAGGGGTAGTCGCATCTTGTCCCAAGTTGAACTTAACTTTTGAACTTGCTTAGTTCAAAGTTCATTATTTAAGTGATGCTATCAAGCCGAGAGGAGGAAAAGGCGGTGGTGATGTGACAATGATATGATGGAAATGATAGCTGGTAGTGAATGTGTTACCCACACATGGCGCAAGTAAAATAATCATGAGAAGTGATGCTTAATTATCATTTTGCTTGTGGGGGAAGTACAGTAATTAACATGATCATCAAGCAAACATATTTTCATCATTAATTAAAATCTTTGGCCAGCATTTTGCCATTGATTGCAAACCTCCCATGACCTTGTGAAGAGTTAATAAATAGAGGAGTCACATTTGTTTTTGTTCTATCATGACAAAAACTCTTTTGGTGGAGGTAAACATATTAGAGTATACAAGGTACACCTTCTTTCTCAGAGCTCATGGAAATTGCGTGAACAAGCAGTTCAGTTGTCTTTCCTTGTTACTCCTTTTTCAAGATTGAAGATATTGTAATTCTGAAGTAAGGAAAAGCTATAGAGTTTCTCTATTTTCTTTGTTCCTCTTTCTTTGTGTCATTATCTGGGTTCACTATGAATCCTTCACTCCTAAATTTTGGGCACATCTCTTCCCTAATTAGTTCTCTATCAGAATGTGATGACACATCCATAAGTTCATGGGCATTGGAAGAAATTAGAAACAAAATTAAAAACCCAGTCCCAGGTTCAATGATAGATAAAATAGTTCAAAGTGGGCTGGCAGAAGATGTTGCATTTCCCATAGTGACTACGTGCCCTGAGTTGGTAGTAGAATGTTCCAGGCATTACAGTAGGGAAGAGAAATGTATCAATAAAATAGATGGTATCCCATTAGTTTTCATAACTAGGGATGTTATTCAAATGACAATGGGTATTCTTGAGAAAGATCCCTATGAGGGATGGACTACTGCCTCTTTTCAGTATATTTTCTCAACCTGACGATAGGTGTATAAGAATGAAATTGCATAGAATTGGTTGCTGAAAGCACAAAGAGGAGGGTCTAGGCTGCCTAAAACTCTAACTATAGACCATTTTAAACCATAGGTTGGGGGACTAGTCATATTACTCAACATAATCAAGGGGAAACAACATGCATATTATTGGCAAGATTGGATGTATTTCTACATTCAAATAACCCTTGGCAGCCAGAAATTCATTGACTGGGATGACACCATTGCAGATGAACTTCATCATCAACTAGAAAATTTATCAGGAAGGAGTGGTTTTCACATGTCCTCATATTTATTCTATGTGTTGGCATGCACCAGGGAATGGAAAGGTCTCTTCCATGAATCACTTGTTCCAAATATGAAGGTATATGACTATTATCCTCATTTGCAGAAGGAGTTTTACACTAATAACTTCATGAAAGTAAACACATTTTTTTCTAGGAGATTGGTATATGAGTTATAGGGGAACACTGAGAAAAGGATATCAGAGGAATCTATAAGCTTCATTAACACCTATGGGATTTTATTTATCCAGTTCAGAAGGTTCACTTACATAAGGGTTGGAGGATTTGAAGGTCAACCATTCAAGCTCCCGAGATACGCTCTAGATAGCCATGTCATAACTGAAGTAGGCCATCAATTGGCTCATGTGTATAAAGGTGTGAAAGATAGGAAGAGTCAAGGAAAGTCCAGCTTTCCCATTGAGCTTGGTTTCTACACATGTAAAACATCTTCGTATGCCCTCAACCTCAAATTAGAATTGAACAAGTTAAAGCTGAAAACTTTTGAAGCTAGGAAAGATTTTGACAGCAGAGGTTTTGCAGCTAAACACTTTAAATTGCCTACTGAATTTAAACATCTTCCCAAATGGAAGATTTCTAGGAAAACTACGTTGATGAATTTGAAGTAAGAAGAAGGATATGGTCAAGATTCACTCTCAGCCAAGTTGTTACTCTAAAGATAGACTTTGGCATTACAGGGATAGAGGAAGAAGAAGGTGAGGAAATAATTGATGATCAATTTGAAACCATAGTCAGGGGATCACCTTTTCCTAAAATAGACTAGGTTATTGATGAAAGAGATAGAATACACATCAAAACTATCAGTGTGATCAAAAGAACTGAGAAATGGATTAATGAAAAAAGGCCTCCTATGCAAAAGAGGCACAACACACGGAAATCTACCCTTGCCAACCTTGTTCAAAGTCCTATTCCTCTATTTAATGTTGATGTTTCTATTGCATGTTCCTCCAAGACTAAAAATAAAAGAACTCATAAGCTCAAGTCTGAAAAACAAAGTGTTTCCTGTATCGCCCCATCTATGCTAGTTACAAGAACCAGATCTAAAGAAAGGAACATTGTAGCAGCTAAGGAGAATGAAGTGATCAATTTGGATGAGATGGACAGTCTAATGTTGAAGAATAATATTCAATTACCCTCCATCTAAAGAATTTGAGATGTTAGAAATAGGCCAGTCTGATACTGGGAATTCTACAATTGTTACAATGGTTACACCTCTATAGACACCACCTCCCATGCTCAAATGGCTAGAAACATTGATCAACAAGAAAATCAATGTGCTACCTATTACTCTTCCTATGGAAGATATGGTTAATAAATGCTTGGGAGCAACGGTCAAATCAAAGAGGATTAAAATTGAGTCTATGATTTACATAGATGAAAAAATAAGGCATTGGGTTACTAAGCGAGCAGTTCCTAAAGATGATAAAGATGTCAATGAAGCCACTGTTGATGATTTTACGGTCGAGAAGATAGGCCTTGGCGTTGCCACCGGGGCAGCAGATGCAAAGCACTTGGAAAAATCTACCAAGAAAATGTTAGAATAGGTAAAAACCTATTCCCCCAAGAACACCTGCATGCATAACCCTGTCACATGGAAGAAGCAAAGAATAGAAGAAGAAAAATCTATGGAGGCCAAAAGACCGGAGACATCATATGCACATGAAAGAATATATTATTAACAATATGTTTCAATCTGATACAATGCGATGTGAAAAACTCCTCTCAAATACAAAGAGGTGAATCCTTATAAAAGGAATCACGAAACCCTAAAAGGGAAACCCTCAGGTTAGCTTAAGCAACTAGAGTGAATAGGTGAGTTAGTAATTAGATCATAATGATTTAATTAATAAC
>MU223159.1:322650-339238 GCA_018584345.1 Thuja plicata
AACTAGAGTGAATAGGTGAGTTAGTAATTAGATCATAATGATTTAATTAATAACCCAAGAGACTATTACTCTAACACCCCCCCCCCTTAAGATAAGCTTAGGGAGAAGCAAAAACCTAGGAGACTACTGCAGAAAGCAGGAAAGAAGGGTCCCGACAACAAGGCTTGATCAGGTACCCAATACAAGAAATCTCTGTAAAGCGGGGAAATAGGGAACACCCAGTGGGAAAAATTCTACCCCAAAAAGAGATGGACTAGATGAAGGAAACTAAGCCTCCAATCTAGGGAAAGTTCCAAAGAAAGGAACAAGAAAGAGCAAGAAGCATCTCCAAAGCATGAAGCTATAAACACTGTTAGAAGTAACTGCTAGAACCCCCACTGAAATAGTGCATGACCAGGTAGAGAAGAGAGAGTTTGAAGAGCTGATCAATCGAAGAGGTGACCTCCAAAAGTAGGAATGAATGAGTGTCTATATAGTAGATGATCCATCTCACCGAAATGCATAGGTGCCTAGCCACTGCATCTGCCTAGTACATAGGAAAAAAAACATAATACGTAGATCACTCAACTGAACCAAGGAAGCAATAGAACCAACAGGTGAACCCCCCCATAATGCTGAACAGGGAGAGGGGTGACAGGAACACTGAAGTGCAATGCCAGAAACATCTGCAGGAAGAAGAACCAGGAACACCAACAGTGCAACAGAAAGTACAATTATAGGATAAAGGGTGGTTTCATTGACACATAACATGGGCTAATGTCATGGAAGGTACGCTCACTTGACAAAGGTGGATGAGCACAAAAGGAAAAACATCATAACCCCCCATGGAACTTTATAACTGAGTGCGAGTACAAACAAACACAAGGTACTTGAAATCCCAGATATGCAAAAGTAGGCACTTTATCTCAGTGTGTTTACAAAAAAGAGAATGCTACAGAAGAGAAGCATACAATGTTCAGAAGTCAGAAAGAAGAGTGAGCCAGAAAGAAGGTTAGCTTAAGCAACTAGAGTGAATAGGTGAGTTAGTAATTAGATCATAATGATTTAATTAATAACCCAAGAGACTATTACTCTAACAAAAAATGTTATACATGACCTTCAAAGATGAAAAAGATAAGGAGTTGAAGGCTATGATAAAGAAGTTGGCAGATTCATATAGAAAATATAGGATCCAAACCCCCTACTGCTATCTCAAGCACCTCAATCTTTTGATCCTCATTCTCCTGAAGTCAAAAAGACTCTGGATCAAATCCATAGGAACAAACTCATTGTTGACATGTTCAATAAATGGATACAAGGTATAATTCAGCGTGGTGCTGATTATATTGCTCAGCTAATTCAAACACATGGGACCGTTGCAATGTCAATCTCAAAAATACTAATAGAGTTAGTTGAATGGGAGAAAGTAAATAAAAAGTGGGCCAATGTGATGAATCAAATGGAAGATATTGAGAAATATGGGATAGTAAATTTCCTTGCTAAAAAACCAGCTCCAGATTTAGATGAAAATGTTCTCTATGTATCCATTAAGAGCATTGAATGGAAAAATTCAGTTATCAAAGCCGAACATGAGGGAGCTACCCATTTGTTGAACAAGCTGAAGGAGCTTATAGATATAATGCAGAAATACCTAAAGTGTCTTCACATTACTTTGATGAGTGAAGATGGCCAGAACGTCAGAGATGCAGGGGAAATGACTCAGGAGTTTGAAAAAGGAATCTCAGCCACAAAGGACAATAAATATTTAACCACAAAATATTTTACATCGATGGAAAATATTGAAGCTATGTTGGTGGTTTGTGTTGATCACTTGGAATCACACAAACAAAAAATTATGCAGGTGTGCAAAGATAAGAAGGTACTAAAAAAAAGGATTATCCACATCACCCTACCACATCATGCCACTATTCTTAGCGTTTCAAATGCGCACCAAGAGTGGAGGAATGCTCATGCCACCAAAGCTACTAAGGAACAGTCTATGGGCTCCAGATCATCTGCCACTCCATGATCATGTTCCATTGATCTCGGAGTGTTTTTAGAATATTATGCTTGTTCTTTTTTTAGCAGTTCTTTTTAGTTTTAAAACAATTTTTATCTCGAAGCTCTGGGAGAGTTTTGTGGGCTTTAAGTTGTATGCTTTAAACTGATGGATATATATAGCTAGGGAAGACTTGGAATTGGCTGATAGTAATTTGAGTAGAATAGATAGAAAGACTTGGTAATTTTGATTTTTAAGTAGTTTTTTGTGAATTTGTCAAGAGATATGCTCTGAAGATCTTTTTTTTGAAATCAATGAAAGAAACATTTTTTCTTTTATAAATCTATTGGTTTGTATCAGTAAATTTATCTTTGTTGGGGTATCTTTAGTTGGTCACAAATCTTTCTTGAAGTCCTTAGCTTTAGCTTCTAAATAGTTGCAGTTTCATTTCATTGAATGTGTAGTAAATTGAAGTTTGTGGGCTTCATAGGATCTAGATATTTCTTTCCATACAACGGTTGAACGTATGTATATGTGAATCATTGTGAATGCCTTACTTAATTTTAGGTGAAAAGTATATTTTTTCAAATGCAACTTTGATCTATTAAAATTCATTAAAAATCTATCTGGGAGCTGTACCGTAATTCAAAGGATTAGTATTATGTACATCCTGATCCAACTATTAGTGTGAAATCAATATTTCCTTTATGTGCTATAGAGTAAGAAGTTAGTTATATAAAAAAGGGATAATTTCATTTACTAACAACTGGTAATAGAGCCTATGACCACCAGTTGAGGAAAGCCATTAGACAAGGAAATAAAGTAAGAGGGGATGTACAAGAGGAAGTTGAAATTCCCCTCCTACTATGCCAAGATGAAAGGGATCTGCAACAAGAATAGTTCTTGAGTGATGATAATTTCATCGAAACTAAAGAGTTCAAGGATTTCTTGATTTGGGTAAAACAACAGCAAATTGGATCCCAATTACAATTAACAGAAGGTGATTCAGTGTCGAGTGAAGCTTTGTAGGCTCTACAAGCATATGACCCTGAAGCTGAAACCATGACACCAGAGGAATCCAGGAAATTGGTTAAGTCTAGTGGGATGTTGCTGGTGGAAGGATGGGATCTAGCCTCTGCCTTTATAATTGATTAGAACATAAGGCAGCCTGATGCAAATTTGTCTTCTAAGACACAGATTGGTGACATGATCAAGGGATGTGGATATGATCCATGATCCCAAACTTTGGCAATGTGGTCCCTTCCACCTAAGACACAAAATCCTTCTCTAATCAATGTGCAAGAAAAGTAAGATGAGGATAAGATCATTTGGTCTATCCCAGCAAAAACTTTAGTGGTGATTATTCGCCATTTGGTGATGTCGCATGTCGGTGACCCCTAAATTGGCAAATTTTTTTCACATATTGGATTGACCCTATCACCTGACATTTATTAATATTGGGTCCAATGCCCGGGCCCATCGCCCATCAATTTATTTAATTTTTCCATTTCTTACACATTATTGTCAATGGAATATAAATTTTGGTCTCCATAAATTTAAAACATTCGCCTATAATTTGTAAGCAATCCCAAATCGATGGCCTATATTCGCCAATTGTTTTATACATATATATTTATAGGCAGCCCCAAATTCACCTGGCATTTTACAGACGCGTGTCTCCAACCAGCGTAGTTTAGCCAACTTTATTAATCATGCGAAGGTATTGGACGACCCATAATCACCTCGGAAATAACAAAAGATGTGTTATAATTACGCGGGCTTTGCCAAATATTTGTATACCTAATACCTCCCACTGAATTTTCCAAATAAGGATTAGTATAAAAACATTCTAATATCTCTATGATATATCTATATTTGATTGATAGTGGAGTTTCAGACTATTGAGTGCAACTGTATACTACATTGGCGAGTCGCGACTGCATTGCTGCATTTTAATTTGAGGCAAAGGTAAGTGATACTTATTCTATGAATTTGTGATTTTGAGTTCATTTACATTATTCCAGAATAGGTTTGCAAAAATGGGGTTTCTTTTCCCTTTCGGCCTGAAATACACCGCACGTCGTTGATCTGTGCTCATCCAACAGTCGCTGGCACTATCATGGGTCCCATTAACTTTTGGCTTGTCATTTGATGTCACTAGGACATGTGTGAGTGTCACTTAATCATTTTAAATTACAACTTCAGCTTATTAGTTATTACATTTAATAAATGTTTAGTTTTGTAGTGTAGTCTGATTTAGATTTTAATTCAATTATTTCTATATGTATTATAATCACACATCAATATGACACATTGGCAAATTAAAAAATAGAAACTTGCTTTGTCTTTGGACTGATAAAGAAACTTAATCATTTTAAAAATTCAGAATCTCAGTCTTCAAATTTAAAAATGGAAGTACTAATCCATCACTTAAGCATACTTAAATGTCTAATACACAGGTAAAGCAACTAATTAAAATATTGTAATCACAGAGAAGTCTAAGAATCATTTTTTGCACCCATAAAAAGAAAATTGAAACGAACTTGGAAATTTTTATTTTTATTTTTTCATAAAATTACATCGTATAGTAAAAATAGAAACCTACTAAGAAAATTCTTATCGGTATAAAAAAAGTGAAACTTTGCATGTCCATTTTCAAAAGACTAGGGTAACGGGAATGGGTAAAATAAGGAATCAGGGATCTTCATCTTCCCTTTCATCTGAGTAGAATTTTTCAGAGAGGATAATCCTCGAGAATTCTTCAAGCCATGTATAGTTCGACTCGTCAAATTCATCAAGGTAAAACCATTTCCAGAGAAAATCCCTCCCAAGTCATGCCCATTTCCCCTGTCGCATTAGTTTCTCATAATTGAGGTTCAACAAAAAGGGTTGTCTAGCCACATTTCAGCCCGGCACCAAAAACTTGTGTATATATCTTGGCCAAGGGATCCCCACCCCTAATTCTATGAAAACAAAAACATTGACATTGTCCTTCAGGAATTTATCTTTAAAAACCTTCCTCAACAACATCAGCATATCAACCTTCTGTCGTTCGAGGTCAAGGAGAAACGCAAAAAATTGGGACATAATGTTCGTGTAGACATGGTATCTATCGACATTCTCAAGGAACTCTCGACCCAATAACATCAACACAGCAGAATTTATAAAAGCGTCGCCACCAACCTCCCTACAAATGGAAGTGAGGATTTCTTCTGAGACATTGCCCAAAAAGGACCTTTGGTCATCTGGGGATGTGCATCTCAAACGGATTGGTGTGTCCATCTTTAATTCTTGAAAGCCTAAAGACCTAAAAACCTAAACCTTAAAACCAAAGGCAGAATTCTACCACCAACAGCTCTGACTCTTAATCTACCAAAAGCAAAATGAAGAAGAAAGAAGCCAGATTGTCTATAAATATCCCCGACCCCTTGATTGATAGTAGTGATCACAAATACTTAGCAATTAATAAGTATTCTTTCTTTAATCATATTTAATGCATTTTCCATAAATGCATTATGCGTGTGAGAGATTTAAATCCAAAGTCCTTAATCTTTCATATCTACATGTAAATCTTTCCCATAAATGTATGTGTGCTATTGACAGTTAAAGATGACAGTTAAAGAATGTCACTGACAAGGCATTTATTTCTTTTCAAGTTACGAGTTACAAGTTGCAGTTGCACTATCCATCGTCCACGTAAACAAATAACCAGTAGTAATCAACGATCATGGTTATGGTGCACTTTTTAAGGCTTGATACGTGTCATCATTCTGGTGACTTCTTGCAGAAGTCTATTTCCTTCCGAAATTTGGCCTGAAATTAAATTTCAGCCATTGATCTAGGATGATCAAATGGTCTCAAATAATACATTTAAAAATATAAAATAATGGATATTACTAATTAGGTTATGTGTCCATGTGTGATCAGTTATGTTTGCAACAAATAAAGATGATATTCATTGGACATGATATTGCATTAATTACAATGTTACATGTCATTATTTTGGTGACTTCTTGGAGAACTTTGTTTCCTTCACAAAATTGAGCTGAAATTAAACTTCAGCCATTGATCTAGGATAATCAAATGGTCTCAAATAAGATATTTAATATTAGTTGGTGTTGGCCCACATGATGCATTGACGAGTCCCACCTTTTGAAAATTTCCAAATAAAATATTTATTTTTCCCATAATTAACAATAGATTAGCCAATAAAATAAATGTATTTTCAAACGGCACATAAAAATCGCCAGTACAAATATTTTTTTTACCTTCAAAAGAAAATCATTCACCTCATATATTATATATTTTTCCCCACATTAATTTATAATTTGCCAGGATTTTATGGAATTTTCATTCGGCAGGGAAAAAATCGCCTACGCCTTTATATTATTTTCCTAATTTGGAAAAAAAAATTGCCATCATCAATAAAAAATTTCCCCTAAATTAATGTATGATTCACTAGGATTTTACACTTTTTCCTAGGAGGGGGTTTCTTAAAGTTATCCCTGGTCTATCCACAATACTGGTGATTTGGAGATATCTCAGGCTCTCACTCATTTTGTACACCTCAATGAGGCTAAAGCAGAGCAGATGTCAAAAAGGTATCAGAAGCTTTTTGATGAATCAAGTGCAATGGTGAAAGATAGGGAATTATGCTTGATTAAAATGAAGGCATTTGAAGGAAAGGTGGAGGAATTGGATAAGAAATTACAAGAGGCCCCCAAGGCTCTTCTTACCCCACCTAAATAGGTTGTAGATGCTCAGACTGAAACTACAAAATATTTCTCAACAGGAACAGAGCAAGCAGACAGTGATCAGAATAAAGTGGCTTTGGAAGCCTTGTGGAAGATCCTGCAGCATAGGATTGATATCCTAAAAGGAAAATTTGATTTAGTGCATAATACTTACAGTAAGCTACCTGACCTAGAAACAAAGGTCAACAATCATATTTCAACTTTAAGTCCTTATTTTGGAACTTGGTCAGGCAGGGCATCACTTTTTGAAAGGCTAGGAGCCTTACATCCACATAGGGCAGATCTCCCTAAAATTGTCAGTCAGGTAGGAGAAGAAATTGAGTAGATTGGAGCCACTTTGTCTTTCTTCAAAGGCAAGGCAAATCAGATACAAGCCAACATCAGCATGTTTGGGCCAGACTATAATAGATTTATTCCTCCAATAAAGGGAGATGATAATAAGATCAAAACAATATCAGATTGGAAAGGTGAATTTGATACCTTACTGCCTATTAAAGAGGCATTTATAACAGATAATGTTACATTAGATATGGATAGATTCAATAAGACTTTAGATGAGGCTTTTAAAGAAGAAACATACTTAATTAAGTTTGTAACAGATTTCAAGCTCATCACATATGTCAGATGGGATAGACAAAAGGAACAATTACAGAATATCCAGAGCTTTAATTGGCCTTCGGAGGCAAAGGTTGCAGAATGGGATAACATCAAAAATCCTAAGAAGAAAAGCCTGCAGCCATTGACCTAGATATATTGGATGAGGAGTGAAGAGGCACCTGGCACCTAATCTATGAGCATAGGGAGGATAATCATTAAATAAGACTAGTGTAAGTTAGCCTGTATTGGTGATCACTAGGTCTCGCAATAACTACAAGAGGTTATCTAGAATATCTACAGACAAAGGTGCCAGCTATCAAAGATTTGGAAATCAGATTCGATCTTTTCCTTATTTTTTCCTTCCACCGCTTGAAGGCCTAATTGTAATTTTGTCTTTTAGTACCTTTAGGTTTAGGTCTAGCCATATGAAGCTTGTTGCATCCTTAATCTTTGAGGATTTCAAGATGGCTAGTACTCTATAAATAGCAAGTTGTACCATAATGTAAGGATTGTGAAATATAAAACTGTGAGGCAAACTTCTCTTTTTGTCTGAGTTTTTAAGCTTTTAGTCTTTTGAATGTATTGAAGCAATAGCATATTAATAAAATACAGTGGAGTTTCCTTTTCTATATCTTTGTTTTCTTCTTACATTTATGTCTATGCTCTTGTATTTTTAGTTTGTAAGGCATCTTAAACATACCAGTTATAAGGTAACTGTGCAATTACTTATAGTTTTCTTTCAAGGAGGGAGTAACTCTTATAAGTGGTTCCAGAGGGTTAAACATTAGTGTGAGAATTTGATACAAGGGTATGGGAATGAGAAGGTAGTTTGTAAGGCACTCTATTTGAACTACTTGTGTATTTCCATTAATTAGTTTGCTATGGATTTATATCTCATTTGACTCTTTGCCCAAGATTAAGGCACTGGTCTAGGGTTTGATAAGGAGTTATTCATCATTAACATAAAAGAAAACAATCATTTACTTTTCTGTTCTAAAGAATATACATGTTTAAGTAGTTGTATTAGAGAATACAATTCAATTTGTTGATTCCTTGAAGAGAGAATCATTAGGTTAGCCTTCCTGAGTCAAGAACTCTAAAAATAAGAAGGATGAGAATCTTACATCACTGTTGTTTTCCATTGTTATGTTTATGGTCTGTCTTGTTAAGCTCTGTATTGACTAATTATAGTTATCTGTAAGATGTTCTATTAGTTGATATAGTTAGAAGCAATAGGAAAACTAGTGTGACACCTGCCTGATGAACTATAACTGATTGAATGCTTGAAGATGTTAAGTTGATGATCACCGAAATGTAGAAAGATAATGCAAGGCATTAAATCAGTTAATGGATTGTATTGTCATTGATATCAACTTGATATAATCTAATTGGTTATATACAAAGTGTCAAAGACTTCAGAGAAATAGAAAGATTAAGGTTATGCTATCAGTAATGCATAAAAGTTTAGTATTCACAAAGTGACAACAGACATCGACGGATAGTGCACACCAATGGATAGAGAACCCTGAGAGAAAATTAATAGTGATGCCTGAGCGAGAAACCCGACAAGTATTACCGATGATCAGTTGCAGAAGCATTACCAGCAGACAGAACTTCACAGTGTTACCTGACAGACATGACTTCACAGTGTTACCCAACAGACAGACAACCCCGACGGAGATACCCGAGGAGAACTGAAGTTTTGATCGAGCTAACAAGGAGTTAAACACCGAAAATAACTGGGTTCATAAATGAAAAAGACTTAGCTAGAAAGAGCTAAAGATGGATTTAATTGGTTGTTAATATTGTTTTCATCGACAAGTTAAAAGCCAAAGATAAGAGAGATTTTTTAAGCAATTTTATTATAGTTGTCAAGAAGATATCTACGAGATAAAACTGAAGTAAAGATTTAAAGCAAGAAAGGATAGAAATGTGGATCACGCTAAGAACAAGAAATTCAAGGAATTTTAAATGGTGAAATAATGTCTATAAAGAGATAATCTAATTCATTATGAATTAGGGGAGTGTATAGAGAAGAGGATGCTGAAGAGAAACTGATGAAGAAAGACTTCAATCAGACTTGATCAATGAAGCTAAAGAACATAGCTGATTCTGCGGACACCGAGCAATAGAGAAGCAAAACATCACCGAGAAGAAAGAAGTGGAGCAAAGGTATTGAAAAGATACATTGATCAGAAAGGAATTATGATCTTACAATAGATCTGAAAATTTGCAAAGTATAGTTGTATATTTGAACAGATCATTTACTGTTTCAATTTAACCATTGGATCAGAAAGTCTCTTAACCGAGTAGGACTTAACAATCCTTTATATATTGAGATACATCCTAAGGAGTATCAAAAGGTTTGTTCATGAAGATAGTATAGAGATGCTAGATATCAAGTGAAAAACTACACTGGGTTTGGTCATGAAGATAGCATAGAGATGCCAGATATCAAGTGAAAAACTATTCTGTTTAAATCCTCTAACAAGGTCACACCTAACAGTGTGTTTGTAACCTTTAACAAGGTTGGCTCTTCATCAAGAACACTTTAGAAGAGTGAAAATTTTGGGTTATCGGTCCCAAATAGTTTTTCCCTTAACATGGTTTCCATGTTAAAAATTCATGTGTCAATGTGTTTATGAGTCATTACTTTAGTGTTTTGCATTACACATAACTAATCTGGATTCATCGGTATACACTAAGTAATTTACTTTATTTCGGTAAATAAAAGACTGCTAATTTGTAAACAGTAATAATAAGGTTTAACAGTGAACTCTGAGAAGTAGTTATTTGTTAAGATTATTTCAAGGCATTCATCTTGTAGGACTGAAGATAACTAGAGGCTTAATATTGTGGTACTAATTTTTTGGGTTAAGTTATTGGAATATTTTTGAGGCCATTGATTCACCCCCCCCCCCTCTTAGTTATTCTAACAATTGGTATCAGAGCTTGTGTTCTTAGAAGGAAGGTNCCCCCCCCCCCCCTCTTAGTTATTCTAACAATTGGTATCAGAGCTTGTGTTCTTAGAAGGAAGGTTTCAAGACCTAAGAAAAAGATCACAAGATGAGCAAACAAGATGTGCCCAAGTTGAACAAGGACAACTTTGCTTCATGGAAAAGAAAAATAAGACTCCACCTATCAGGTATTGGAAATGATGTTATTCAATAATTAAACACTAAATATGTGTTGCCTATAGGACCTCACACACTTGAGAAATTAAGATAAAATCATGAGCATAATTTCATGGTGATAGAGCTTGCTTCCTCATTCTCCAATGTTGAGTTTGAAGATGTCAAAACATGCACCTCTGCAAAGAAAATGTGGGACAAATTGAAGCTGGTACATGGAGGAGATGCTAATGTACTAAGAGCCAAGGTAGAAAGCCTAAGAGGGAGGTTTGATGACCTAAGGATGAAAGAAGGAGAAAATATCGCTTAGTATAGCTGCAGAATCAAAGAGATAGTCAATGTTATCTAAGGAGTTGGAGGTGCACTTGAAGAAGAAACAGTGGTAAGTAAAATCCTAAGAACCTTACTACCTATATATGCAATTAGAGTATCTTCTATACAAGAAATGAGAGCATTTGCAAAAAATAATGTTACTCTAGATAGTCTGATTGGTAGACTGATTTAATTTGAGATGAATAACTTTGATAACATTCAAATCTTCTTTGAAAATAAGTAATTCAAGTCATAAACACACTATGAGGAATGATAGTGAAAGTGATAGTGATGACCAAGGACTTGATGAGATTGAAGCACTAATGGAAAGAAGATTGAAGAGTTAAAGGCAGATAAATAGGTAAATTACCAATTGTATTTTTTAATTGTAAAGAGATTGGATACTTTGCTGCAAGATGTCCCAATAGAAGAAAAGATGATAGAAATAATGACAGATCATATGAAAAGAAGTTTGATAGAGGTGATGACAAATATTACTGAAGAAACTGACAATCTGATAGAAGAGATACCCGAGACTACAAGGTCAAAGGGAATAAAGCTTGTTACCTTGCTGAGAACAAAGCTGAAGATACTGACATCGAATCTGATGAGGACATTGAGATGGTATTTGTAGCCATGAAGGATGATTCAGACAAAGAAGAAAGGTATGTTGATACTACACTCATATCTAAGGTTAGTAAGAATGAAGTCTGGATTATAGATAGTGGTTGCACTCACCACATGACTGGTGATAAACAAAAGTTTGAAACTTTTGAGTATTATAATGGTGGATCGGTAAGAATGGGTAACGACACACCTTGTCCAATTGAAGTTAAAGGAACAATAATGTTGAATAACCTGATCAAATGTGAAAATTCATACTGGGTAAAAGGACTTAATTATAATCTATTGAGTATTTCACAGCTAAATAACATAGGTCACCTAGTAGCATTTGAGAATAAGAAGGCAAAGATCTTCAATGAATCAGGAAGATTGATCGGAACTGGTAAACAGATGAAAGGTAACCTTTTCTATCTTGATGACATTAACACCATTTGTTTAATGGCTATAAATGAAGACATGTGGTTGTGGCATAAGAGATTATATCATGTGAATTTTGACAACATGATTAAGATAAGCAATAAGAGGAAAGTAAGAGGCTTACCGAGCATGTCAAAGCCCGAGCATATCATGTGTAACAATTGTCAAAAAGGAAAGATGACAAAGTCTAGTTTCAAAAGAAAATCCCATACATCTAATGCAATTCTAGAATTAATCCATACTAATCTATGTGAACCTATGAGAACAAAGAGTTACTATGGAGATTGATATTTCATTCTCTTTGTAGATGATTATTTTAGAATGATGACAGTTATGTTCTTAAAAGAAAAATTAGAAGCATTCAAGATGTTTAAATGGTATAAAGCTATGGTAAAAAAACAAAGTGGAAAGGAATTAAAATGCTTAACATCAGATACAGGAGGGGAATTTACTTCAGATGAATTCACTAACTTTTGCAATGAGCATGGAATTAAAAGACAAGTTTCTGCACCAAGAACACCACAGCAAAATGGGATTGTTGAAAGGAGAAACTGATCCATTGTTGATTGTGCAAGAATACAGATGATTGAGAAAAGCATCACTCAAACATTCTGGAGGGAAGCTATTAGTACTATTGTCTACACATTGAACAGAGTACAATTGAAGAAAGACACCAAGAAGACACCATATGAGCTATGGTATGGTTACACACCCAATGTAAGTTACTTCAAAATTTTTGGTAGTCAATGTTATATGTTGAAAGATGATATAAATGGAAATCTTGACTCCAAAAGTGAATAATTAATCTTTCTAGGGTATTCCACCAAAAGCAAGGCTTATAAATGTCTTAACAAGTCCTCTAACAAAAGTATTGAAAGTGCAAATGTCAGAATAGATGAATATGCAGAGAAAAATGATGAGGAAAGTAGAAAAGAACTAGAAGAATACAATAGGTTTGTTTAAAATCAAGAACCTGACACTCTACCCGGGCAACAGTGTATCGAACCTGAGCAACAGAACATTGCACCCGAGCATCAGGCTGCAAATATCGAAAATCAGGAAAATACTCAAAATAATGTTTCGCGTGATGGAGATCAGAATGAAGGTCAAGATGATGATCAGAATGATGAACACGGAGATGAACCAAAACTTTCCAAGTATGTCAGAAGACATCATCCATGGAATTAGCTCATAGGAGACAAGAAGGCTGGAATGAGAACAAGAAGTAAGTCACTGAACACTAGATGTTTAATTTGTAATTTTGAGCCTAAATATGTTAATACTGCACTTGAAAATGAAGAATGGGTCAGTGCTATGAATGAGGAAATAGAATAGATAGATAAGAACAAGACATGGACATTAGTACCGAGACCAGATGACAAGAATGTCATTGGTACCAAATGGGTATTCAGAAACAAGCTGAATGAGAATGGAGAAGTCACAAGGAACAAAGCAAGGTTAGTATGCAAGGGGTATGTACAAGAAGAAGGTATTGATTATGGAGAAACCTTTGCACCCGTTGCTAGAATAGAAGGAGTTAGAATACTACTTGCTTATGTTGCATTCAAAGGATTCAAGGTATACCATATGGATGTCAAATTTGCATTCCTAAATGGAATATTGGAAGAAGAGGTATACATTGAACAACCAGAAGGGTTTGTTGATCTAGACAAGAGAAACATGGTATGTAGACTATATAAAGCATTGTATGGATTGACATAAGAACCTAGAGCTTGGTATGAAAGACTTCACTCCTATCTCATAAGCATTGGATTTGTAAGAACAAGTGAAAATAGCAATCTGTACTTAAAAGAAGATACTGATGATAATATTCTGATTGTTGAAATATTTGTTGATGATATCATATTTGGGGGTAATGATATGTTATGTAAATCTTTTGCTAATGAAATGAGAAAAGAGTTTGAAATGTCTATGTTTGGGGAGATCAAATTCTTTCTTGGTCTACAGATTCTTCAACAAGAGGCAATCATAATATCACACAAACCAAATACATCAAGGAAGTGCTGAGGATATTCAAGATGGAAAATTCCAAGCCAGTTGGAACACCTATGGCAACCAGATGTAAGCTGACAAAGGAAGACAAGTCAAATGAGGTAAATCAAACCTTGTATAGATCAATGATTGGAAACTAATGTATGTTGTTCAAACTAGACCAGATATAGCACATGCAATTGGAATAGTTGCAAGATTCTCTGCTAATCCCAAAGAATCACACATGACTACTGTCAAGAGAATTATGAGATATTTAAAGAACACTGAGGACTATGGCTTATGGTATAAAAGAGAAGGCAAATTTTAGCTTAAAGTCTATACAGATATTGAATGGGCTGAAAATCTAGATGACAGGAAGAGCACAACTGGAGGAGGATTCTTCATGGGTGACAAACTTGTCGCATGGATCAGCAAGAAGCAAGGATGCATCTCACAATCTACTGCAGAAGCATAATATGTGGTTTTTACTGCAAACTGCACAAATATTGCATGGATCAAACAATTACTGAAAGGTATGAATACGAAAATTCTTGAACCAGTGATTATCTATTGTGATAATACCAGTGCAATAAACATATCAAAGAATCTAGTCATGCATGCTAAGACTAAGCATATTGCTATCAAGTATCATTACTTAAGAGAACAAGTGCAAGAAAAAGAAGTGATACTAGAATATGTTCAATCAAAGGAACAATTAGTTGATATATTCACAAAGCAATTGCCTAAAGATGCATTTGAGTACCTGAGAAAGAGACTAGGGGTTCAACCCTTGTCTATTGGTCAGTAAGCTGACTAGGAGTTTGCATCAGCCTACACATAATAAGAATATCATTCATGTTAATTCAAGTAAAGAAATGGATAGCAAAGATACATCTGTACATAGCTAGGTACTTATCTACACTGAACACCAGAGATAATTTTGGCTAATACAGAGCTATGTTGTTGATGGAAAGGAAATTCAAGGAATATATTAAATAAAGAGATATGACTTTGGCATTGTTGTCAAAGGGAGAGAGAATATCAAAAGGGGGAGATGTAACTTGTAAGGGAGAGATTATATCCAGATAGGAGAGATGTAAAGAGATGTAACCTATAAGGGAGAGAATAGCCAAAGAGAGATTACATATGAAATATCCATCATGAGGGAGAGAATACATACAAAGGGAGAGATTGTTGTTAAAGGAAAAAGAGATGATCAAGGAGACAAACAGTCAAAGGGAGAGCACAGATCAAAATCAAAAGCTAATACATCTATCCAGTAAAGGGATTGGAGATTGAAGAAACTACTCTGCGAGAATCAAATCTAAGCTATATGAGCTTATCGAGAGCCAGACATTTGTATTGGTTATAGAACAATAAGATTGGTAGTTTGATGAACTACAACTGATATATTTCATATTGTATTAGTAATAATATAGTATGATAATGTAGTGTGTTTCCATCAATGCCAAAGGGAGATATTGATGAACTATAACTAATTGAATGCTTGAAGATGTTAAGTTGATGATCACCGAAATGTAGAAAGATAATGCAAGACATTAAATCAGTTAATGGATTGTATTGTCATTGATGTTAACTTGATATAATATAATTGGTTATATACAAAGTGTCAAAGAATTTAGAGAACCAGAAAGATTAAGGTTATGCTATCAGTAATGCATAAAATTTTAGTATTCAAAATGTGACAACAGACGCCGACGGATAGTGCACACCGAAAGATAGAGAACCCCAAGAGAAAAGTCATAGTGATGTCTGAGAAAGAGACCCGTCAAGAATTATCGATGAGCATAACCACAAGCATTACCAACGGACAAAACTTCACAGTGTTACCCGACAGACAGACAACCCTGACAGAGATACACAAGGAGAACTGAAGTGTTGACCGAGCTAACAAGGAGTTAAATACTAAAAAGAATTGAAGTTTAGAAATGAAAAAAGACTTAGCTAGCAAGAGCTAAAGATGGAGTTAACTGGTTTTTAATATTGTTTTCATCGACAAGTTAAAAGCCAAAGATAAGAGAGAGTTTTAAAGTAGTTTTATTACAGTTGTCAAGAAGATATCTACGAGATAAAACTAAAATAAAGCTTTAAAGCAAGAAAGGATAGAATTGTGGATCACACCAAGAACAAGAAAGTCAAGGACTTTGAAATGGTGAAATCATGTCTATAAAGAGACAATCTAATTCATTATGAATTAGGGGAGTGAATAGAGAAGAGGATGCTGAAGAGAAACTGATGAAGAAAGACTTCAATCAAACCTGACCAATCAAGCTAAATAACAGAGCAAATTCTACAGACACTGAGCAATAGAGAAGCACAATATCACCAAGAATAAAGAAGTGGAGCAAAGGTATTGAAAAGATACATTGATCAGAAAGGTATTATGAGCTTACAATAGATCTGAAAAATCTGCAAAGTATAGTTGTATATGTGAACAGATCATTTACTGTTTCAATTTAACCATTGGATCAGAAAGTCTCTTAACCAAGTAGGACTTAACAATCCTTTATATATTGAGATACACCCTAAGGAGTATCAAAAGGTTTGGTCATGAAGATAGCATAGAGATGTCAGTTATCAAGTGACAAACTACACTGGGTTTGGTCATGAAGATAGCATAGAGATGTCAGATATAAAGTGACAAACTATTCTATTTAAATCCTCTAACAAGGTCACACCTAATAGTGTGTTTGTAACCTTTAACAGGGTTGGCTCTTCACCGAGCTCACTTCAGAAGAGTGAAAATTTTGGGTTACCGGTCC
>MU223159.1:347004-363591 GCA_018584345.1 Thuja plicata
CTTCTTCTTGTGCATACCCTTTGCATACCAGTCTTGCTTTGTTCCTTGTGACTTCTCCATTCTCATTAAGTTTGTTTCTGAAAATCCATTTGGTGCCAATGACATTTTTGTCACTTGGTCTAGGTACTAATATCCATGTTTTATTCTTCTCAATATGTTCAATCTCTTCATGCATTGCACTAACCCATTTTTTATTTTCAAGTGCAGCATTAACAGATTTAGGCTCAAAATCACAAATCAAACATCTATTGTTAAGTGACTTACTTCTTGTTCTCATTCCTACTCTTTTGTCTCCAATGATATGGTCTTGTGGATGGTGTCTTCTGACATATTTAGCAAGTGCGGGTTCAGATCTCTGTTCTTCATCACTCGATTTAGCATTGTGAGCATTTTCCTGATTCTTAGTGTGTGTAGCCTTTTGCTTGATTGCATTGTTCTTTTTCTCGGGAAAGGTGTCAGTTTCTTCAATGTAGACAAATATGTTGTAATTTTCAGGTTCCTTTCTGCTTTCCTCATCATTTTTCTCAGCAAATTCATCCACTTTAACATTTGCACTCTCAATGATTTTGTTATAAGATTTGTTCAGACATTTATAAGCTTTGCTTTTGGTAGAATATCCTAGAAATATCCCTTCATCACTTTTAGAGTCAAGTTTCCCATTTTTATCATCTTTCAGTATATAACATTAACTTCAAAAAATTCTAAAGTAACTCATATTTGGTGTGTATCCATACCATAGCTCATAAGGTGTCTTATTTGTGTCTTTCTTCAATTGAACTCGGTTCACTGTATAGACAACAATATTTACATCTTCTCTCCATAATTTTTGTGTGATGCCTTTTTCAATCATCAATGTTCTGGCACAATCAACAATTGATCTATTCCACCTTTCAACAATCCTATTTTGCTATGGTGTTCTCGGTGCAAAAACTTCTCTTGTAATCTCATGCTCATTACAAAATTTTATGAATTCATCGTAAATAAATTCTCCTCCTCTATCTGATCTTAAACATTTCAGTTATTTTCCACTTTATTTTTCAACTTTAGCTTTATACCATTTGAACATCTTAAATGCTTCAGTTTTCTCTTTTAAGAACATGGCAGTCATCATCCTAGAATAGTCATCAACAAATAGAATAAAGTATCTATCACCATAATAACTCTTTGTTCTCATTGGTCCACATAAGTTAGTATGGACTAACTCTAGAATAGCATTAGATGAGTAGGTTTTTCTCTTGAAACTAGACTTTGTAATTTTCCCTATTTGATAATTCTTGCACATAACATGGTCGGGCTTTGAAATACTCGGTAAGCCTCTCACTTTTCTTTTCTTACTTATCTTAACCATGTTGTCAAAATTCACATGACATAACCTTTTATGCCACAACTAAACGTCTTCATTTCTAGCCAATAAACAAGTGGTCTCAATATCATCAAGATAGAATAGATTACCTTTTGTTTGTTCACCAGTACCAATCAACTTTCTTGTTCCATTATAGATCATTGCCTTTTTGTTCTCAAATGCAACTCAGTGTCCTATGTTGTTCAGATGTGAAACACTCAACAGATTATAGTTAAGTCCTTTTACCCATTATGCATTTTCACATCTGATTAGATTATTCAACATAATGGTACCTTTTCCTTTAACTGGGCAAGGTGAGTCATTACCCATCCTAACTGATCCACCATTATAATATTCAAAATTTTCAAACTTTTCTTTATCTCCAGTCATGTGATGGGTACATGGGTACAACCACTATCAATAATCCAGACATCATTTTTGCTAACTTTAGATATGAGTGTTGTTTCAACATACCTTTCTTCTTCGTCTGAATCATCCTTGATAGCAACAAATACTACTTCAATATCTTCATCATAATCAGTATCATAATTTTCAGCTTTGTTCTCAACCAGGTAACAAGCCTTCTTGCCTTTGTCCTTGTAATCTCATTTATCTCTTCTATCAGAGTGTCGGTTTCTTCTGTAGTCTCGTTCATCACTCTGTCAAACTTCTTTTCATAAGATCTGTCATTGTCTCTTTCATCCTTTCTCTTGTTAGGGCATCTAGCAACAAAATGTCCAATTTATTTGCAATTAAAATAGACCAATGGTAATTTACCTTTATATCTTCCTTTACCTCTATGTAATCTCCTAGCCATTAGTGTTTCAAGTTCATCAAGTTCTTGCTCATCACTATCACTGTCACTATCATTTCTCATAGTGTGTTTGTTACTAGACTTGCTTATTTCAGAGAAGACTTGAATGCAGACTCAATAGTAGGTAAGACACTGTTGTCATATTTGTTCATCTCAAATGAAATAAGTCTACCAATCAAACTCTCAAGAGTAACATTGTTACTAGCTACTGCTCTCATTTCTTGAATTGCAAATACTCTAATAGCATAAACAGGTAGTAAGGTTCTCAAAATTTTACTTACAATTGTTTCTTCATTAAGTACTCCTCCTACTCCACGGATAGCATTAACTTCTTTTATTTTGTCACTGTACTGAGTGATGTTGTCTCCTTTCATTCTCAAGTCATCAAACTTTCCTCTTAGGATTTCAGATTTAGCTCTCAGCACATTGACATCTCCTCCATGTACTAGCTTGAGTTTGTCCCGCATTTGCTTTGCAGAGGCACATCTTCAAATTTAGCATCGGTTAGTGAAGAAGCAAGTTCTATCATCATAGAATTGTGTTCATGTTTCTCTCTTAATTGATCAACAGTCAAAGGTCCAGTAGATACAACATATTCAGTATCCAAAGTTGTGTAACATCATTTCCAATACCAGATAGATGAATTCTTATCCTTCTTTGCCATGATGCAAAGTTGTCCTTGTTCAACTTAGGCACATCCCTTTTACTCATCTTGTGATCTTTAGCGTAAGTCCCTTTAAACTTTTCTTCCAAGCACCAAAGCTCTGATACCAAATGTTAGAATAACTGAGAGGGGAGGTGGTGAATCAGTAGCCTTAACAATCATTCCAAAAGATCCAACCAAAAACTTATCTCTTAAATATAATACATTCAGTTATCTTACAGTCCCAATTTCATCAGGATGTATGTCATAAATAATCTTAACAAATATAAACTGCTCGGTAAGATATACTATTTATCTTTTCTAGATTTTACCGAGTAGCAACAAATAAACTTAGTGTTAACCGACCAATCCAATTTCAATAATGTGTAAAACAAAATATCAATGCAATGAAACATATACACATTTGACACAGATTTTAACGTGGAAACCCAAAATGGGAAAAACCACCTGGGACCGGTAACCCAAAATATTTTCACTCTTCTGAAGTGAGCTCGATGAAGAGCCAACCCTATTAAAGGTTACAATACACACTGTTAAGTGCGACCTTGTTAGAGGATTTAAAACCAACAATTTGTCTTTTGACCTAGCACTCACTATGTTGTCAACAAGAAAACCTTTTGCTACTCTTGAGTATCTCAATACAATAAGGCATGTTAAATCTCACTCGGTTAAGATATTTTCTAAATCAATGGTTAAACAAATACAGTAAATGATCTGTTCAAAATACACTTTGATTTACAAATATTCAAATCTATTGTTAGTCCAATAATACCTCTCTGATCAATATATACTTTAGTTCCTTTGCTTTCTTTCTTTATTCTGCTCGGTGAATGCTCTGTCCTCTATTGCTCAGTGTCTGCAAAATTCCTTGGCTCTGTTCTTCAACCTGTATGATCATATCTGCATGAAGAGTTCTATCTTCACACAAAATATATTCAACATTCCTCTTTTATAATGAATTCTTTGTCTCTTTATATAGACATGATTAGGTGCTCAATCTCCTTGTTTTTGTCGTAGATTTGTCCTTGATCCGTAAAACTCACCATGATTTGCTTTATCTTGTAAAGCTCTCCTTTAGTTTTATTCTGCAAATCTCTCCTTGATAACTGTGAATAAAATGCGCTTTTAATCTCCTTCCTTGCTTTAGCTTAACTGATCGTTGATAATAAAATAATCAATCAGTCAATCCCTAAATTATAGCTTTGTCAGCTAAGCAATTTTGTCCTTCTTTAACTCCAGTTATGCTCGGTCATTAACTCTTTCTTGGTTACTGTTGTGCTCGGTATACACTATAAACTGCTCGGTGTTCACTGTTACTCGGTGTATACAGACCTTTTATATTTTACCGACCACATAAACTTTGTCTCTTCAGATCTTCAAGGTTATGACAATATGTGTATGAACAATCAAACCATATCAAGTTGACATCAATGACAATACACTACATTTAACTGATTTAATGTCTTGCATTCACTTTTGCAACTCGATGATCATCAACTTATCATCTTCAAACATTCAATCAGTTATAGTTCATCAATAATGACAATGAATATTTTGAACAATAAGTCATGCAGAATAACTTGATTACTAGGTTTAAGCATTTGTTTGAAGCCCAAATACTAAAATAGACACCATTAGTGTATAAAAAACAAAACTTGACCATTGTTGACTTAAAATCTAAACCATATTTTTTGTTGTGCGTAGATGTTAATGCTTTGTCAAAAATTAAAAGTATATGTTATTGGAAGCGACTAGTCAATTGAACAAAAATGAATCGTTCTACAATTCAAGTAATACTTAAAATTCATGTGGTTTTACAACTAAAGTATAACAAGACAATAAAAAAAATTAAATTAAATTTTCAAAATTCTATTTATAAACTAAGTAATCAAACAAGACAAAAATAGTCACCGTACCTCAAAGCCCTCCTTTGGATACTACCTACAGTCTTAAATACTAGTTCAAAAATGGTGTATTATCTCGTACCTGGAGTTGTAGCTACATTACAAAAGCTCTTGCCTATTAATTTATGCAAGTTAAAAATAAAATTTTGACATTTCTCTATAGTTTGTAATGTCTACATTTTATAAATAACATTTTCGATATTTTTATTTATTTTTCCTGATTGGTTGGTTGTATTTTTCCTAGTAGTTTTTTAACTTCTTATTCTAAAAACTACAGAGCAAAAAAGTTTCCACATGTGTTGTCTTCGCAAAAAATTCAAGAAAGCCCTGCAATTAGATTGACATCTAAAACCCATGTAGTTTTAGCCATTGTCAGAAAGACTAGTTCACAATTTTCTTCCCACTATAACAAGGTTTTTAAGTTGTGTGATCATATTTGGCCAACCATAGCTAAACCAAGATCAGATTGCAACCCATTTAAACAATAAAACATAATGAATAGTTCAAACAATAAGTCACACCACAACTGAACCAACAAATCAAACAAAACAAGAACAATCAAGATACTCTAAAGCCCTTGCTCAACCCTTACTTGGCTCTTTCACAGTCCTTGCTCAAACGACAACATTACCTTGCTTAAATGACAATGCTAGTTAACAAAAAATAAAAACTCACAAAATCTAAACACAAATTCAAGTAAGCCTTGCAATTGGACTGATAACTAAAATCCATGTGCTTTTGGCCACTGCAAGCAACACTAACTCACAGTTTTAATCTCACGAGGGAATTATTTCGAGGTAAATGATAATCTTCAACTAGCCATAGCTAAACCAACAACAAAGCCCAAACCATTTTAATAGTGAAGCAACAACAATGAACACTTTGAAGAACAAGTCACACCAAAGCTAAACCAACAAATTAAACGAAACAAAAAAACAAGTCACCATACCTCATCTAAAACCCACGTAGTTTTGGTCATCATGAGGAAGACTACTATACACTTTTCTTTCCATTAGAAGAAAATTTTAAAAGTATATGATGATATTCGGCTGACCATAGCTAAACCAGCAATAAATAGTAACACATTTTAACAGTGAAACAATGACAATGAACAGTTTGAACAATAAATCATGCCACAACTAAACCAAAAAATCAAATAAAGAAAAAATAACTACGATACCTTAAAGTCCTCGCTCAGCTCATTAGTAACAAATAAGAAAAACTCACACAAAACGTTTGAACAAATTCAAGAAAGCCCTGCAATTGAAAACCAAGAAATCCAATAAATAAAAAACAAAAGTTTTTCTTCCCACTAGAAGAAGATTTTTAGAGTAGATAAAGATATTCATGTCACCATAACTAAACCAACAACAAAGTGTAAACTATTTTAACAATGATGCAATGAAAATGAACAGTTTGAATACCAAGACATGCCAGAGCTAAACCAAGAAATTAAACAAAACAAAAACGCTTGCTCACACAACAATGCTTGATAAAAGATAACAAAAATGCATAAGATTTAAAAGTAAAATCAACTTTCATAATTAAACAAATAAATTCGTGAGGAAACATATAAGGAGTCAATCAAGAAAAATAAAAAATTATCCAAAACACTATTTATAAAATGTAGACATTAAACTATAGGAAAAAGTAAAAAAAAAAATTAAACTAGTGCAAATTAATAGATAAGGCTCAACCCAATTTATAGTTCCTGCCTATATAGGGGCAATATCTAAAATCTTTTTTTAAACTAATCTAGGGTTATAGTACAACAAAGACATTATGTCATAATTTTATTTCAATATTTATAATTTAGATAACTAAATTATAGACTTGCCTATATAATGACACCACCATTCTAATCTATTTTATCTCATAAAAAATGGCAACTTTCCTTCTATTGTTAAATTTGTACTAATGATAAAGGAAAGGAAAGAGAATGAGCTTTTTTATAGTACACTGTACTATAGTCATTTGTTTTTAGATCTACATATGATAAAATTATACAATAGCACTCCTATTCTTATTCCTTATCCAATAGAAATGGCAACTTTCTGTTTACTATTGATTTTTTATGAATGATAAAGATTTTTTAATTTGATATCCCTAACACTTCAACAAATTTGATTTAGAATGCCTAAGATGCTCTATATTGTAAATTTCACAGTTTCAAACCGAAATGCTTGGGATTAATCAAAATCAAGAGAGGATAACTTGACCTTAAAAACTGATATAATCCACAGAATATGTAAAAATTAATGTCATAATTGGTGGGTACAAACTTATATGTTGAAGTATGCTCTCTATGTAAGAATGACGGATTTGACAGAATTGCGTTGAAATTTGGGGATTCAAAATTTGAATTTCACAGAGAGTATTTAAAGTAAAAATATGGGCGGCTGTAATTATTGAGTCCATGCCACACAGTACACATGAAAATGTTTGTTGAAATGTACGTATGTTAAAAATGGTCATCTGCATTCTGCCGGCCTTTTATCTACGTAGTCTGCAATGATTGATCATGATGCCCAGGTGAGGGGAGTTATTTTTGTGAACTTTTTGTAGCCCAAAAAACAATTTCTTTAACAGGTCTACAAGAAATTTTATATAAAATTCCTGCTAATGGGGCCGTTGGTTGAGCAGTCATGGGCCTATGCTGCCCCAACTTCCACTGATGTTTGTTTGTGAGATTGAACAAATATGACCGTCTTTGTGGGCTCACAGATAAGCTTTGAAACACAGAATTGTATGAAGTGTACAGTCATCAGCTCCCCAAAATTATATTTATGTCTTTTTGGCTTTCTGAATTGATGAGATCTAAGGCATCCCAAGTTTTTCTATTGGGTTCTGAAATTTGAAGCTGATTTTAGTAGTACTGTAAGAGATTTGGGTCCTGAAATTTGAAGCTGATTTTAGTAGTACTGTAAGAGATAAGAGATTTACTGCTGTGAATCTAACTCGGCTGTCAAATTCTTTATTTGTTGATCTAGTCGCATTTGGTTGTTGGGGTAGCTCAACTCAGTGTGGAAATCAGAGGTACTAATGTTGAGCATAAAATGAACAGAAAATTGGCATAGTTCTGCTGCATTTTCTGACTGTTACATAGAATGGGGTATTTAGCTTTACTGGATATTGTGGTTCTGTGTCTATGTGTTTCTACAAAATTTGAGGTTGTTAAGGGAAGGGCATTTTTCTCACCCACATCTGCCCCTGTTTCTTTATGGGCACCTAAACAATCCCCATTACCATCACCTTCATCAGGTGTTGTACAAGCAACAGGAAATGCAGAAAGCAGGCCGGAAAAATCAATGGGTAAGAGCTCAGAAACCCGATTTTTGGGAATATTTTTAGAGTGTACCTTTTCAGAAAATTTAAACCTAAAAGGAACATTTTAGCAGACCTCTTTTTGTTGATTCAGAGGCAACGTTTCTTTATTGTATTTAGGTTGAGATTTTTCCTACATTAGAAAATGTTGATTTGATTTGATTATCTGCTGATAGTAAAATGTGTTGAGAAACAATGGCAGAAGGTAGCCTTGCACCGACGGATACGTTTGAGGAATCTCACCATACCACCAATGTGATACTCTTGACAATCATCATAGTGCCAGCTGTTGTTGGATTGATCATGATTTCTTCAATTTTTACGTGGATGTGTATGAAAGCGCGAAGCTCTGCTTCATCATCTCAAGCTAAAGCCCTGGGACAGAATGTAGATCCAGAAATCTCAGGTTAGTACCTACAACCAGTGTAAAAATTTTCAAAAGAAATTAAACAAGAGAATCAGTATCACATGATTTAGTCCTATTAAAAACCTAAAAGACTGTAAGAAATTGTGGGAAGACAATGAAATTTGGACTAAACAATTTAGAGGCGGCAGTGGTACTGAAAAAATATTAGGAAGGCGTTTAGACTTCAACAAAATTCAGAAAGGACTTGATACAGCTAAGTTGGTTATATTTATAGCTGGATTGCGAATATTGCTATTGTTTCTCTTTTGATATAAAGAAATTATGCTAATGATCATAGTGGGTCAATTGGAGTTACGATAGAGAAGAACTAGGATAATGAGTTGAGTAATTTCATTTTTGTAGATGTTTACAAGAGTTTGGCTCTTGGACCTCTGATGAATCGTTTCAACTCATTAAGAGTTTCTAAGAGGAAGGGATTTGCAACATCAATTGAATATTCCATTCTGCAAGCAGCTACCAATAATTTCAGCAGTGATAACATAATTGGAGAGGGAGGTTTTGGGTGTGTATATAAAGCCAGGTTTGATGATGATTCCTTTGCTGCTGTTAAAAAGCTGGACGAGGGCAGCAAGCAGGCAGAACATGAATTTCAGGTATGAATAAATACCAGACTATTTATGAGCTTGAGAACCCATGAATGGAGATGTGATCGCAGCTGCAGGGACTGCTTCTAACTCTGTCTTTTTTCAACACCTTTTCTACTGTAGCTTTAATTTTATACAGCATTTTTTTTTTCATGTTTGAAGGGTGTGGATGTTCTGATTCTCCTTAACATTTCAGAAGAAAACCTATTGATTTCATACCCTGTATTGTTGCAGAATGAAGTAGAGCTGATGAGCAAAATCAGACATCCGAATCTTGTTTCTTTACTAGGGTTTTGTACTCAGGAAAAGACAAGGCTTCTAGTATATGAGCTAATGCAAAATGGTTCCTTGGAAGACCAACTGCATGGTAGCTTTTTGTATTCATTTGGCAAACTTTTTTTTCTCATTGAAGCCTCGGCCTGTATTTCTCATTCATTTTGGAAAGATTGATAGTTTGTCAAGAAATAAGCTATGGTATTGCTCTAAGGATTTAACTTTATAATTTTTTTTGAGTCAAACTCATTGATCCATATTTTCATAAATTTTACATTCGATTGACTATCAGGGCCATTGCGTGGATCTGCACTTACATGGCATTTGCGCATAAAGATAGCTCTCGATTCAGCAAGGTGTAGCTAATATTATTAGTGTGACTACTTTGCTTTTGACCATTTGACTGTCTCTTACCTAACCCTTGCCTCAACCAGCCTAAGTAGCTCAACCAAATGTTTCCTCCTCTAAAAATCTCTTGCTTTTGCAGAGGGCTAGAACACTTACATGAGCACTGCCATCCTTCAGTGATTCATCGTGATTTCAAATCATCAAATATCTTGCTTGATGCAAGCTTCAATGCGAAGGCAAGTATAGGGTTGTCTTTAGACCTTAACAATGTACTTCTGTAGAACTTTTGTTTTAGACTCCATTTAGTGCTGTATTTTCTGCAAACTTATCAAATGTCAGACATTGAGTAGTTCCCGTCTAATGTGTAGTATGAGATCACTGGTCTAAAGAGTGATCTACAAAGATAAGAAAATCTTCTACTTATGATAATTGAAACCTGTGCAGCTTTCAGACTTTGGTCTTTCAATAACAGCCGATGGATGTGCTGGAAATAATGTTGAGCTATTAGGAACCTTTGGATATGTAGCACCGGAGTACCTCCTAGAAGGTAGGGTTCCTGTATAGAAATTACATTCAATTTTGTGATCTTATGTCGATGACTTCTATATTAAAAGGGTTGGCCTTTGGGGAAATGAGTATCCGCTTCTAGGATGTACCAATGCATAAGTAACTCTAATAAACAATAATTTATGTAATTGGTGCATCCTAGGTGTTCGATAGTCATTTTCCACCTACAGGGCTTCGATGTATCCATGTCAAGACCAAATTAGAATAGAAGCAATTGTGACATTTATTTGTTTCTCTATGTTGCTTTAATCATACTGGAGTGTTTCTAGATTGCAGATAGATTGCAGATTCATCAGGCAGAGTCTGATGTGACCTATTCTATGCTGATATTCCTTTCTGCAATATTAATATATTATGGTGCCTTTCTTTGATTCAGTCTGCTCTGTACCGGATGAACTCTTTTGTTTGCAGGTAGATTGACAGAGAAAAGTGATGTTTATGCATTTGGCATTGTTCTGTTGGAGCTCCTTATTGGAAAAAGGCCGATTGACAAATCTGAACCACAAGAATATCAATCTCTTGTGTCTTGGGTATGTGATATCTGCTTTCAGAATACTGGCTTCCTCCAGATGTAGTGAACAGATAGTCAATTAAAATGTGTTGTGTTTCTGGATTCAACTGCATAGCATTAATTTGCTCTCCATGCAAATAAATGTAACAAAGTTGAATTCAGAAATACAATACATTTTAATATCATTATGAACCATGGAAGTCTTATGTCTCAGTCAATGAATTGATATAATAGATCTTTGCGACTTTGATAGATGAAGGAAAAGAAAATTCCATGGTTGCTTCCAAATAGAAACACCCAACATATTGGAATCTGGATTATTTTTATAAAAGTGTGCCCCTTTTGTAAGGATAATAGAAGTCCTGAGCTTCTGAATTGTAATGCAGGCCATGCCACAGCTTAGAGATAGGACTAAGCTTCCAAGTATTGTGGATCCTGTGATTAAAGACACCATGAACTTGAAACACCTGTATCAAGTAAGCAGCACTTTCTATTACTTGTTCTATTTCATCAGATATTGTGAAGGATTCCACTGAAACCATAGTGTTAGGGTCAATCTTCAATCTTTTATCATGGATTGTATATGATCCAATACTGTCACAACTATTTGTTAGGTAATATTTTAGAAGAGGGCTTATTATATACTGATCGTCTGGTAGATGTCCTTAAAATGTATTCATTTATTCATTCTTCTAACCCTTAAATAGGTTGTAGGTACATCTCATTCCCTACAATGAATTTGAATGACATTTTTTTCTTTTTTTTTCCTAATTAATTGAGTTATATTGTTGCAGGTGGCAGCTATAGCAGTGCTATGTGTCCAACCTGAACCCAGCTACAGGCCTTTAATAGCAGATGTGGTACACTCTCTTATTCCTCTTGTACCAGTAGAGCTGGGAGGAACATTAAGAGTTGCTGACACACCAAGTGCTGTAGAGATGAAGACATTTGATTGTTCACATCTAGCACCATAACTCCCATGAACTCAAAATTGTGATGTACATAATTGTGGAGATTAAGTTTTGGACTTTGTACCTATTTATACGAGATTGGTTTCAGTAAAAGATGATGTCCTTGAGTTTCTCTAGGCCAAACGAAGTTCTATTATGTTTAGGATGTATGTAAACTCACTCCCATATCTCATTGGAAGAAGGAAAGTGAAGATCTAAACTTTAACATTTTTAGGAGTCAATTGAAATATTTGAAATGGAATTTTCGAACATCTTTGCTACAGGACAAATTAAAATTATGCTCTTTTCATGCCTCATTTATAAAAATTGATGAACATCTTTTCTACAGGACAAATCTAAAGCATTTAAGCTTTCATTTCCTTACAAAAGGTATCCAAAAACTTGACCAGTATACCTTCTATTCTAAAGCCTTGACCATGTAAGGAACAAGTGCATCCGTGATAGCCAATTCCAGAGAGTTATGAATAATAATTTTGAATTAATTGATGCATGTTTATAGTACCCATAAGACAAGAGCTTGTCAGAAAAGCATTAAAAAGTTACATAAAAATAATGGCAGGAAAGCATCCAATTGTACGTATACTCAGCTGGTTTGGATTTGATCTCCTAACTTTATTAGGGCGAAAATCGAACGGGTCAGGCCGCGACCCCACCCGTATGTGGGTGTTAATGATCTAAGTAATATTTCTGAATTAAATAGACTGGGTTTGTTTGATTGTTGGAATACCAAATGCTCAATAAGGTCAATTCTAGGGCCCCGTTTGTTTCGCGGAAATGGGAGTGACACTTCCTGTTTTTGGGATGACACTTCCCGTTTTTGCAAATCCGATGTTTGTTTCTCTAAATTGCAATTCCGGATTCGTCAAGCAAAATCGGGTTTAGACATATTAAATTTGGCCCCGTTTGTTTGCAGGAATTGGAAGTGACACTTCCCTGTTTTGGGAGTGACACTTCTCGTTTTTGCAAATCCGTTGTTTGTTTCTCTAAATTGCAATTCTGGATTTGTCAAGTAAAACCAGGTTTAGACACCAAAATGAGTGGCATCATCTTCCTACTAATAGATGGAATTAGAAATCATACCCTGGTTTTGATATAATAAGGTTTTGAGTCAAATTCCAATTCCCCAAGATGCAAAACCAGGATTTCAAAACCTGGTTTTGTGATAATAAGGTTTTCACTCAATTCCAATTCCTGCAAACAAACGGGGCTTTGGTTTTATAAAAATTAGAATTGGAATTTGCAATTTCAATTCCACCTATTTGGGTGGAAGATGCATATGCCCATTTTGGGGCAAAATTGGAATTTCAAAATTCCAATTCCAATTTTTTTGGATGAACACAAACATGGAAGAAACAAAATTGGGAATAAGACAATGTCAATTTCAGGCATATTCCAGCGACCAAAGGGAAAGGTAAATGGGATATTCATTTGAACAATGAATAGTATATAGTCAAAAGCTTCTTTTTGTAATGAACAAGCATAATTGGATTGAAGGACAAGAGAAACAAAAGTATTACTCTATGTCTCCATGCAGTTGCTTAACTCTAGGTAATTTATGCTTATAATGATGGGCCCGCCAAAATAAGCTTAGCAACGACATGGAAACTTGTCTTTATATTGAAGACTTTAATCCCACTTGTAATCATCAAAAAGCGTGGGTCAATATCTCATGGAGAACCAAAATTCTTATTGCTCAATTTAGAATTAACTCATAAACTTTTTTGTGAAATTAGGCATTACAAAAGACCAAAAGAAGGTTTGGAAGAAAGAGTATGTTTTGTGCTTCTAGAAAAGTAGAAACAAAAGGCATTTCAGTTTAGAGTGTGATCTCTCCAAGGACAAAAGACATTTCATTTTAGAGTGTGATGTCTCAAGGACAAAAGCCATAGTAATGTAAAATATCTTGACAACTAATTCTTGGGATAATTTATTTAGCAAGTAGACTATTCAGAAGTTGGGGCCATTCATCATCATGGTGCATAGGGAAAGCAAAAACAAAAGCATATTCATTACAAAATATCAAAAAAATGAAAAGAAGAAATTAAAACAATTACATTTTCAAAAATTAGTTTTTGGATTTCTTAAGTGAAATTTGTAGTTTTGTTTTTGGAATTTTGACTTGTATTCTAAGTGAGTTCAATATGAAAAGACAATTATATTTTGAAAAATTAGTTTGGAACTTTTGAAGTTAGATTTGTAGTTTTGCTTTTGGAATTCAAGTGAGTTCAATATGATTTTTTAATGAATAACTATCATATTAATGAAGGCCGAAAGTTATTTCCATGGTAACTAATTAATGGATAACTATCATATTAATGATATTAATAAAGGCTGTCATGTGATTTTGGTTGGGTTGGTTTATTATTTATTTTCAGCTACTTGCTGGTAACATCTATTAATTGTAAATGGCTTTGTTCAATAGATTAAAAAAACTATCATGTTAATGGTATTTATTGTGATACCTATATAGTTAATAGGTGGAATAAGATTTCAATAAGTTAGTTTGCTATTCATCAAAAGTAAGTTTATATATCGATGTCATTTTCCATTTATATACCATAATTTTATATTTTCATGTCCTTTTCTATGTAGATTTGTATTTGTTACATATACCAAATACATGGCATAAATTAATGTAAAGTCAAGTCCCTTGTCTTTGCTACCTACACAAATTCTTATGTATTTATTTCTTATTCCATTCTTAAGATTCACAACTTTATTTACATTCACCAATTGTTTCACACTTGTGTTCTCACACCTCTTGTTTTCATTATTTCTATCATGTCCCAATTACATTTGCTTATGCTTATGTTTTTTTATGAGAAGGCTATATAATAAAACTAAATCAAAGTACACAACCAAATTCTCAAAATATACAATCGGTGTGAAATTAAGACCTATACATCAAACATCAAGGGTACAACATCAAATGCATTTTTTTTTGTTTATTCATGCCTCAAAATCAAGGGTACAATAAGTGTATAGGAATTTCTAATATTTACTTGTCATTTTGAAAGTACCTATGTCATATTTGTAACCTAATGAATATTGAAAAGGTTACTCCCTTAGGTCCTACAAATCTTAAAGTGTGAGAAAGATCAAGCTATATCTCATTATTCCAATCCTCTTAATGATTCAAAACATACATCATCACAACCTCTCGAATTCCTAAAAGTGGGTTGGATAAAAAATAGGTTTCAAATAAAATTCTTATATGAACATTTAGAAGAATTTTTTTTCCATATGATAGTCTAAAGAATTAAAGGGAACTAGTTTCTAAAATGAATAATTCTCTAAATGGATTAAGGAGTTTCTTATGGATGTGGAACTAAAAATTTGAAACACATTACTCAAATTGGGTTTTAGAAGAAATGATGTTGATCATTGTGTAGACTTTAAGAAGGAAAAAATTATGATTACTTTCTAATATGTTGATAATATAATTATTATTGAAGACAATAAAACATTATTTCAAGATCTTAAAACTGTTTCTAGCAAGTAAGTGATAATCCAAATACTTCATAGCTACCTAATATATTCTTAAAATTTAAAGATATGTGTTGATAGATGTAAAAGGAAGTGATAGCTAATCAAGAGGAAGCAGGTCTTGAGATAATTGTTAAAAGGTTTGGGATGTGAGATAATAAACTAGTAAGCTAACTATTACCATTTGGCACATATTTGAATATGGAAGAATGTTTTGACCTTTTGCTGGATTATAGACATGAAGAAGGTTTCTTATATATGTGATGGTATAGATAAGTCCAAAAATTTCCCAAGTAGTGATAGTTCTAAGAAAAATCGTGTTGTATCCAAGTCATGAATAATTGGCACATGTCTAAAGAGTGTTCAAGTACTTGAAATGAACTTTAAAGAATTACTTGATTTATCATGGTATTAATAATTTTGGTAGAGTGTTGAGTATGCGGGAATTTGTTGATTCTAATTAGGATCTTGGAAACTAGATATCTACAAGTAGATATGTGCTTATTATATTTGTTAGGTAGTAAGTTTGATGAGAAAAAGGCGAAAAACAATTATTTTGTTAAGTACTAAAGCAAGATATATGGCTACAACACATGCTTGTAAGGAAGTCATATGGTTGAAGAACTTAAGTAACAATATTATTTTTAAGATTCTTGTAGTGTTGAAGTGTGACATTTTGTGAGGGGATTGGTTGAGGTAAACATTGATGAAAATATGATAAAACCTCTATAAGTACTACAAAATTCATGTGGTGTAGAGATGAAATAGGTTTGTCCCATTCTCAAGCATGAGGTTGATCTCTTGGGTTTATATGCTATAGTAAACTATCAAGTGGGAGAGTGTTGGAATGTAGGTGATATTCACCTAAGAAATAACTATAGTAATATTTTATATGTAGTCCTATTTAAAATGACATGTGATGATTTTTTAGTATTTTATGTAATCAAAATGTGGTAATAATGTAATAGTGGTGACATGGTGCATCATATATGTATTTTATATATGTGGAGAGGCTATGATAGCCATTTCAAGGTCTCTAGAAGATTTTTCCACTAGTATTAGATAGTTATTTTAAAGTGCTTGTTGGAAGCATGATCAATGGCGTGGATGCACTTACACTAGAACTAGAGAACATGTGATCATGATTTAAGAATTGGATAATGCACTAAATTATACAATGTACTAGAAGTAATCTAGAGTGAGTTTTATTTGTATATGCTATTGAAAGAATGCAATATTGTGGTGGTGGTTAAATAAAAAAACATACTAACATTGTCTTATTTTTTGCAACAATGATAAATTTTTTAAGATCTTATCCATGTGGAGACATCTTACTTTGTGATAAGTACATAAAAATAACATCACATAAGTA
>MU223159.1:491755-502087 GCA_018584345.1 Thuja plicata
CCTTGATTTGTGTGTATGTAAATGTGGTTATTTATCGAATTGATATCCTTGAATTATGTATTGGTCCTTTTATGTGTGTGCGAAAATGTAGTTAGATATGTGCTTATTATATTTGGTAGGTAGTAAGATTGATGAGAAAAAGGCAACAAGCAATTATTTTGTTAAGTACTAAAGAAAGATATATGGTTACAAAACATGCTTGTAAGCAATTCATATGGTTGAAGAAGTTAAGTAATAATATTAGTTTTAAGAGTCTTGTAGTGTTGAAGTGTGACATTTTGTGAGGGGATTGGTTGATAACAAGAAAGTCTAGGTGGATAAAATCAACACAAAGGTAACCATTTATGAAAATTTAATAAAACCTCTATAAGTACTACAAAATTCATGTGGTGTAGAGATGAAATAGGTTTGTCCCATTCTCAAGCATGAGGTTGATCTCTTGGGTTTATATGCTATAGTAAACTATCAAGTGGGAGAGTGTTGGAATTTAGGTGATATTTACCTAAGAAATAACTATAGTAATATTTTATATGTATTCTTATTTGCAATGGCATGTGATGAGTTTTTAAGATTTTGGTATAGTATTTTGATGCAGGAGCATCTTGGGTCTTTGGCAATCCTGCACAACCAAAAATATGTTTGCTTATAGTTCTTTAATTTGTTCTCTGTCGCTCGGGTTCTACTGCCCGGGCATGCTTGTCTCTATTGCTCGGGTTCTATCTCTCGGGCATGCTTGTTTTTTCTGTTGCTCAGTCATGCTTTACCGACGGGTCTCCTGTTGCTCGGGTTTCTCTTCTAACGCTTGGGTTCTATTTTCCTGTTGCTCGGGGTGTTCTTTGCCCGACTCTCTCTATTGCTCGGTCATGCCTTGCCTGAGATGCCTATTTTGGAGTTGGATCTGGTGGTCAACTTCTTAGTTAATTTCTATGGCTTAACTGATTTGGGGTCTCTCATTGGGATATGTGTGGACCTAAATCTGGGTTTCACTTATGGATTTGAGCGCCGACCTCTTTGGTGGACTCTTGTATATATTTGTTTGTATGTTCTTAGTTTAGGGATAGGATCTTAGAGCAAGAAATCAAATGTTTAGATATTGAGATCGAAGGTCTGTGATCTCTGTTGTATGAAGATCTTATTGTAATTCATTGAATATATGATCGGAATCGAGAAGGCCTTACAACCCGACATGTATTGAGTTTGATCAAGTTATTATAAAGGATCTATGAGTTTTCTTCTCTCACTGTGTTGTTTGGCTTCCGCATTGGTTCTGCAAGGTGGTTTGGTGGATTGGGAGTGCCTTGGGCCCCGTCTTCTTCCCCTCCTTGCGTCAGGTGGTATCAGAGCATTGGTGAGATCTAAGTTCCTTCTTGTAAACCCTAACCCTAGTTGGTATTGTTGTGGGGTAGCAGATTGCGATCTAACCTACAATTGCAGAGGGATTCAAGATGGTTCATGGGAGAAGAAATGCAAATCCAGGTCTAGCTGATATGTTTAGACAGATGACTGCTAGATTGGAAGCTGTTGAGATAGCCCAACGCAAAGGAAGACATCTTGATGATGTTAGTGATGATGAAATTGAAGAGGTTCAAGGTGAAGATGCACCTGCACTTGTGATGGACCAGGAAGAAGAAAGATTCCTGAGAGCCTTGGCAAGTTTGAAATCCACACCTCAGTTTAATCCTCCTGAGTATAGTGGAAAATTGGATTCTGATGAATTGATTGACTGAATAACTGAGATGGAAAAGTATTTTGAATAAGAGAATGTAGCATAGGATAAGAAGGTGAAGATTGCAAGCACAAAGTTGAAAGGTCATGCATCCTTATGGTGGGAACATCTTCAATTGGCTCGAAAGAAGAAAGGTAAAGACAAAATCAAGGTATGGGATGAGATGGTGAACAAATTGAAAGGCAAGTTTCTACCTTGTGATTATTAGATTAACCTAATTAGGAGAATGCAAAACTTGAAGCAGAAAGATAAATCAGTAAAAGACTATACTAAATAATTCTACAGATTGGACATCATATCTGGAGATATGGAAGATGAGGTGGAAAGAATAGCAAGATAGATGAATGGCTTGAGGAGTTCTATACAAGATGAAATTAGTTTGGTCAAGATGGAAAGCATAGAGGAGGCATATCAATCTGCCCTAAAAGCTGAGGAAAGGTTGAACAAAAAATATGAGCAAAGAAAAAGAGGCAGAGGTGGTTGATTCCCTAGAGGAAGAGGTAGATCTCATGGTGAAAATAGTAGATCTGAACCAGACAAGTCAGTTTCAGACACATCTCAAGACAAAGGAAAGACTGAATGGAAATGTGGAAGTTCATACCGAGGAAGAGGTAATTACTCCAGAGGAGGATATAGTAGAAAAGGTTTCCAAGTAACTTGTTACAATTGTGGTGAAGAAGGACATTAATCCTTTGAATATACACATGCAAGCAAGAAAGGTGGTAGCAGTAGCATAAATGCTTTAGTGCAAGAAGAACCATCCAAAGAACCTGGATATAATCTCATGATCAGAATGATACTATGGATTGAGAATGATAAGCAAGATACGATCAGGAAAACTTTGTTCAAGACCAGATGTAGAGTTGCAAACACAGTTTGGAAGGTGATTGTTGATAGTGGAAGCTCGAATAATCTAGCATCTGAGGAAATGGTTGCAAAGTTGCAGTTGGAGAGGATGAAGCACTCGAAGCCCTATCAGATCTCATGGATCAAGGATGGACATACATTAATGGTGAGTGAACAATGTTTTGTGAATCTGAAAATTGGAAAGTACTATGATAAGGTGTTGTGTGATATTATGCCTATGGATTGTTGTCATATTTTGTTAGGAAGACCTTGGAAATATGATAGACATACTATACATGATGGAAGGCTGAATAAATATTCTATTTGGGTTGATGGTAAGAAGCAAACTTTGTTACCTTTGGTTGAAGAATCTATTGATGAGTTATGCACATCTGTGAAACTTTGTTTGATGGAAGGTAGACAGGTTGTTAAGGATTTGAAAATAAATGATATATGTTATGCTTTGATTCCTAACAAACCAAGTAAGAATACAGAAGAAGACATTCCTACAGAAGTTGGAAAGTTGTTCACTGAGTACAAGGAGATAATTTTAGATAATGTATCTGATGCTTTTCTACCAATAACAGACATCAGTCACTTTATGGATCTGATTCCTGGAGCTAGCTTACCAAACAAAGCACCACATAAGTTAACACCTACCAAGAATGAAGAGCTTAACCGACAAGTTCATGAATTGTTGAACAAAGGTCTGATCCAAGAAAGTTTGAGTCCATGTGCAGTACCTATTGTGTTGGCACCTAAGAAGAATGGAGAAAGGAGAATGTGCACTAATTCTAGAGTAATCAACAAGATCACAGTGAAGTATAGGTTTCCTATACCGAGAATGAATGACATAATGGATTGTTTGAGTGGAGCAAAGTATTTCACCAAAATTGATTGAAGAGTGGATATCATCAGATCGAAATTAGAGAAAGTGATGAATGGAAGGCTTCTTTCAAGACAAAGGAAGGTTTGTATGAGTGGTTGGTTATGCCTTTTGGTTTAAATAATGCACCCAGTACATTTATGAGGCTAATGAATGAAGTTTTGAAGAAATTCTTGAATAAGTGTGTGATTGTGTACTTGGATGATATTTTGATATTCAGTAAGACTAGAGAAGAGCATTTGATGCATATAAGGCAAGTGTTGCAGAGATTGAAAGAGGAAAAGTTGTTGATTAATTTGAAGAAGTGTTCCTTCATGAAAGAAGAGCTTGTGTATTTGGGTTTTGTGATTTTAGTTGATGGTTTGAAAATGGATCCAAAGAAGGTTAAAGCTATACTGAATTGGCCTACACCTGATAATTTCACTGAGGTAAGATCATTTCATGGATTGAAAATTTTTTACAGGAAGTTTATCAGAAATTTCAGTTCTATCTGTAATGCTATGACTGAAACAATGAGAGAAGACAAAAGAGACTTGAAATGGACACATGGAGCTGATAAGAGTTTTGAGACTTTGAAGTTGAAGGTTGTTGAATTATCTATGTTGGCCTTACCTGATTTCAATAAGGTATTTCAAGTTGAATGTGATACAAGTGGAAGTGCAATTGGAGCTGTATTGACTCAAGAAGGTAAATCTGCTGCTTTCTTTAGTGAAAAGTTGAATGATGCAAAAAGGAAATATTTTGTCTATGATCAATAGTTCTATGCTATTGTTCAAGCTATGAAGAAGTGAAGACATTACTTGATGCCAAATGAATTTGTGTTGTATACTGATCATAAGGCTTTACAATATTTGGGTAGTCAGTATAAGTTGAATCAGAGACATATGAAATGGGTAGAGTATTTGCAGAGCTTTACATCTGTGATTAAGCATAAGAGTGGAGTTTCTAACAGATTTGCTGATGCATTGAGTAGAAGAAAATCTTTGTTAACTGAAATGAGAATTGAAGTTCTTGGTTTTGATGATATGAAACATTTGTATGAAAGTGATCCTGATTTTTCAGAGCAGTGGAGAGTGTGCAGAGCACCTAATTCAAATCGATCAAGTAAGTATGAAGACTATTTTGTTCAGGAAGATATTTTGTTCAAAGGTATTCAAATGTGTATACCAAGAGGGTCAATGAGAACTAATTTGATAAAGGAGAAACATAGTAGTGGATTGGCTGGATATTTTGGCATTGATAAGACATTGAGTTTGCTGAAGGAAATATATTTTTGGCCTCAATTGTATAAGGATGTTCATAAATTTGTGAAAAGTTGTGGAGTTTGTCAAGTTGCAAAAGGAGTAAGTCAGAATACTGGTTTGTATACACCTATTGTTGTTCCTGAGAAACCTTGGAGTGATATCAGCATGGATTTTGTTCTTGGCTTACCTAGGACAACAAGAGGTAATGATTCCATATTTGTTATTGTGGATAGATTTTCTAAGATGACACATTTCATACCATGTAAGAAAACATCAGATGTAGTACATATAGCAGATCTTTTCTTTAAGGAGATTATCAGATTGCATGGATTACCGAAGAGTATCATCTTTGACCGAGACAGTAAATTTGTTAGCTATTTTTGGAGAACACTTTGGAAGAAGTTAGATACTGAGTTGAAGTTTAGTTCTACATTTCATCCACAGACTGATGGACAAATAGAGGTTGTAAACTGAAGTTTGGGTAATATATTGAGATGCTTAGTTGGAGACACACCAGGCAATTAAGATTTGATGTTGGCACAAGCAGAGTTTGCATACAAGAGTTCAGTGAATAGAAGTACTAGAAAGACACCTTTTGAGATTGTTCATGGCACACAACTGAGAGGTATATCAGATTTGAGAGATATTGCTAGTGAAGAGAAAAGCAGTGTTGAAGCAGAAGAATTTGCAGAATTTATGAAGATGTAAAACAAAAGCTGGAGAAAAGTAATAAAAAATACAAGGATAGTGCAGACAGATCAAGAAGACATAAAACATTTGAAGTTGGTGATGCAGTTATGGTTCATTTGAAGAAGGGCAGATTTCCTATTGGAACATATGGTAAACTGAAGATGAAGAAATTTGGTCTTTGCAAAATACTGAGAAGATTTCAAAGTGGAAATGCTTATGAAGTTGAATTACCTGATGACATGGATGTATCACCTATATTCAATATTTCAGACTCATATGAATATCATAAACCTGATGAAGAAGTGAATGTACCAAGTGATTATCCTAAGAAGCAGCTAGAGGAAGTTGAAAAGATTCTGAAACAAAGAATTGGCATAAGCACAAGAGGAGAAGAATACATAGAGTATATGGTGAAGTGGAAGAACAGACCGATTGAGGACTCATCTTGGATTTATCAATCTAAGTTGGATTCATTTCAGGTTGAACCTGATAAATGATTCGGAGAATCATTTCTTGTAACCACAGGTGTCTGATGCAAGGGCATCTTGGGTCTTTGGCAAGCCTACACAACCAAAAAGATGTTTGCTTACAATTCTTTAATTTGTTCTCTGTCGCTCGGGTTATGTTGCTCAGGCATGCTTGTCTCTATTTCTCGGGTTCTATCGCTCGGGCATGCCTATCTCTGTTTCTCAGGTTCTGTCTCTCATGCATGCTTGTTTTTTCTGTTTCTCGATCATGCTTTACCGACGGGTCTCCTATTTCTCGGGTTTCTCTTCTGACGCTCGGGTTCTATTTTCCTGTTGCTTCGGGTGTTCTTTGTCCAAGTCTCTCTGTTGCTTGGTCATGTTTTGCCCGAGATTCTTATTGTGGAGTTGGATATGGTGGTCGACTTCTCAGTTAATTTTGATGGCTTAATTGAATTGGGGTCTCTCATTGGGATCTGTGTGGACCTAAATTTGGGTCTCACTTATGGATTTGAGCATCGACCTCTTTGGTGGACTCTTGTATATATTCATTTGTATGTTCTTAGTTTAGGGATAGGATCTTAGAGCAAGGAAGCAAATGTTTAGATATTGAGATCGAATGTCTGTGATCTTTGTTGTATGAAGATCTTATTGTAATTCATTGAATATATGGTCAGAACCGGGAAGGGCTTACAACCCGACATGTATTGAGTTTGATCAAGTTAATATAAAGGATCTCTATGTTTTCTTCTCTCACTGTGTTGTTTGGCTTCCGCATTGGTTTTGCAAGGTGGTTTGGTGGATTGGGAGTGCCTTGGGCCCCGTTTTCTTCCCCTCCTTGTGTCATATTTTATGTAAAAAAAATGTGGTAATGATGTAATAGTGGTTATGGTGCATCATATATGGCTTTTATATATGTGGAGAGGCTACGATATCCATTTCAAGGCCTCTAGAAGCATTTTCCACCAGTATTGCATTGTCATTTTTGAAGTGCTTGTTGGAAGCATGGTCAATGGCATGGATGCACTTACACTAGAATTGGTGAACGATCATGATTTAAGAATTGGATGATGTACTAAATTATCCAATGTACTAGAAGCAATATAGAGTAAATTTTATTTGTATGCACTATTGAAAGAATGTAAGATTGTGGTGTAAAAGCACAAAGTTGTGTCACGTTTCAGGACCACTTATCAGCACAGCTAAATTTGAGTATTTCTAAATAAAAATTAATTTTTCATTGAACATATGGTCTGGCTAGATTCATTCTAGCTAAGCTAGATGAGTGGTTAAACTTTTCCAATTGGAAATGTCTATTAAATACATGTTTTATACCAATTACCAACGAAATAAAATTATTTCAGAAAATCAATGTTTCAATAACCCCTACTATTTTTAATGATATTTTTAAAAAATATAAAAAATACCCTTTTGTAGAGCTCAGAGTCAAGATTATAGTCATATAAAGTTTATAGTATTTTCATTAGATCTAATATATTACAATTTCAAAATACAACAAGTAGGTATTTTAACATTCGAGAAGATGTTGCTTCAAATAAATTAAAAAATAGTAAATCATATAAAAAAAAATTAAAATTTATATTTAACACTAGAAGAGAGAGTCCTCTTCGAGAATATGTAAATTTTTTCTGAATGGTGTAGATTTGATAGGGGAAGTTTGGTGGGAGATGAAAAATGTCGATTTCAGATAAGTTCAACTTTGAGCAGTTATAACGAAGAAAATTACATTGAAAACCAATCTTTCTTCTTTTCTGCACTAGCTATACATTTTATCTATAACATATTTTGAAATTAGAGGAAAAATAGATTATTTGCATATACTTGTTTGGTGGGAACTAGACCCCATATTTTCAGCAGTTTTCGGCAATTGAAAAATGGACTTCAAAAATTAAAAAACTATGTCAATTCTTGTTCAAAAAAAAATTAAAAATTTATAGGCATAAACTTCATCCATTTTTACACATTTCATCAGTTTACATCATCCTCAAATTCTAAATACAAATGCCACTTTTTATGTCGTTAAAGTTGAACAGTTTGCATATTTGGTCCTTTTCCTTTATAAAAATGTGACACGGGTTTGTACTTTTACCCTGTGGTGGTGGTTAAATAGAAAATATATACTAACATTGTCTTATTTTTTGTAACAATGATAAATTTGGTTAAGATCTTATCCATGTGGAGGCATCTTACTTTGTGATAAGTACATAAAAATAACAACACATAGGTATGAAATATGGTTAAATAACTTGGTATTCCATTATTTAGTTATATAGTCAGAATTGTTGGCATTTTCATAGATGTTTTTTTTATTACAAAAGAAAGGTTATGTTTTTTTATTAAATTTAGCAACATAACAGGGGTGTTGACCCTTCCATAGACAAAACCCAAAGACGTCAAAATAAATCAACAATACACTAACAAAGATGTTGACTATTACAAATAAAGGCCAAGGAAGACACACTGACAAAAAAGTTAGAAGCCCACCTCAAAAGTGAGTAGATGGCTCACCTGCAACATGGGGAGATGAATGAGAGGCTAAAGAATTATTTTTTATATGTCATCAAACAACTCCCTAGGCGATACTATCAATAAGATCCCCACCACAAGGGGTAAGTGGTTAAACCCCATTAGAAAGGTTGTCAACACAAGTCGCAGAGTGCTGAGAAAGTTGCACATTATCACCTGAAGATTGGATTAGAGTAGGAGTAGTACATTGAGAAGGGTCCACATGACCAGAGGGGGTTGCACTGGTTATATTAGGAGGCATAGGGGTTGTAGAGGCTAGATTTGTAGCATGAGCGTCATCCAAATTGGCAGCAGGAACATCATCCCAAGGGAGTCATCATTAGTCTATGATTTATCGTTAGAAGAAGAATCATAAGTCCAAACAATGAAATGTTCATCATTAGCATCCTTCCACCAAGTGGTGGTGTCTTTATGTTGCAAGAGATAACAATCATTTGTCAGGTGACTAGTGCAAAAGTACCAACGACATCAAAATGGGAGGCCCTCATAATCTCCTGATTGAGTCTACAGCCTATCTCCCACCATGAGAACATCTTCAAGGAGAGGTGGAGATATCAATTTCAACCAAAATGTGTGCAAAGGTAGAAAGACCCATAGCAGTTGTGGTATCATTTGCCTTTATAAAATGACCAATAGAGTTACCAATGACCTCAAAACAAGACTTCTCTCATAAATGAAGGGGAAGATTGGGAAGACAAACCCACATGGGACACACATTGTTGTAGATTGAAACTTTGTCACATTTTCATAAACCTTATTGTATTAATGATTCTAAATTATATAATTGTGAATATCTTTTAGTGGGAGTTTTCTCTAATAATGGTTTCCCAAGTAAGAAATATTTATGTTTTGTTTAATCACATGACTACATATTGTCTCATTACTTCCATAAGTGTTGGGTTTAGATTTGACCTACATTTTGTCAACTTTTAAATAAACACATGAACTTAGTAATTTATCATTCCATTCTATCATTCCTCCATAACAATGATAAAAATTCATGATAGTATACAGGAAACAACATGATGTAGGCAATTATGCAACAATTGGGTAGAGTTATGGCTTTTGTAAATCCTTTGAAAGCAAAAAAAATCTAAATCTTGGGAAAGCTTCAAAGTTCAAAGAATGAATAATCAAGGTAGAATCATTCTATTTCATTTTAACATATTGTAGTGTAGTAAATTGTATCCCTTTATATTTTCACACTATTTGAGCCCTTCTCTTTATTGTCACGTCTTTCCTCTTTCCTATATGCTATTTTAGGACTCCCTTTCAAAGGCCCTATTTGTGTGGGACCAAGGTTTCTTCAAACCATGTCCTACAAAAATCATGACCATCGTCAGTGTTGAACTTTGCAATTTGGGTTCTTGTCTCAATTTTTGTACTTGATTGTTTCATGTTGTCCTAAACTAAAAATACTTTGTGAACCCTATATAAAGCGATAATTTAACATTCACAAAGTCTAAGCTACATTTTTAATTGATCTAGCATTATCAAGAAAGCATTCAAATCTTAGTATTCAACCTATTGTGTAGGAAGCTACATCAACCTACATTCAAGTATAATTTTGTGATTGATTTTGTTATGTTTTATCATGTTACTGCATCAACACTTGGAGGACTTGTCAATAGAGCATTGTGTCAACCATGATGGTTAACATAAAACATTAGCACCAATATTTTTATTAAATAATCAGGGATTCTGAAAGGGCGCTAATTTTGTACAAAGAGAAAGATGAAGCATTAGGGCCAACAAAACAACAAACAACTAAAAAAAATAGCTACAACAAAACAACAAGAAGTAAAACAACACTAAGCAAACAATGTTAACAAGGTACCCTAGATTTATATTCATGCTATAAATTGACACTATCTCTATTCCATAACTTATAAGAAGTTAGATTCTGCCATAATAAATTTTATCTATGGT
>MU223159.1:526174-554925 GCA_018584345.1 Thuja plicata
ACGACCCCTTATGACCCCTTAGGATACATAAGGGGTCGTAGGACCCACTATGTATCCTAAGGGATCATAAGGGGTTGTAGGACCCAATAATGAGTCCTAAGGGGTCCTACGACCCCTTAGGATACATAGTAGGTCCTAAGGCATCCAAATGCGTCCTAGGGGTCTTAATGGGTCCTACGACCCCTTACGGCCCCTTATTACAATTAGGACCCCTTAGGACCCACTATGTATCCTAAAGGGTCATAAGGGGTCATAAGACCCATTAATGAGTCGTAAGACCCTTTTCGAACCCTTCAGACTCATTAATGGGCCTTACGACCCCTTAGGACCCCTAAATACACATTAGGACCCCTTAGGATCCACTATGTATTGTAAGGGATCATAAGGGATTGTAGGACCTATTAATGAGTCTTAAGGGGTCGTTAACACCCTTAATACTCATTAATGGGTCATACGGCCCCTTATGACCCCTTAGGATACATAGTAGGTCTTAAGTTTCCAAATGCATTTGAGGGGGTCTTAAGGGGTCGGAGGAGCCATTAATGGGTTCTAAGGTGTTAATGAGCCCTTAAGACTCATTAATGGGTCCTACAACCCCTTATTACACTTAAGACCCCTTAGGATCCACTATGTATCCTAAGGGGTGCTAAGGGGTCATAAGACCCATTAATGAGTCGTAAGACCCTTTACAACCTCTTAAGACTCATTAATTAGCCTTATGACCCCTTGGGACACATTAGGACCCCTTAGGACCCACTATATATCGTAATAGGCCATAAGGGGTTGTAGGACCTATTAATGAGTCCTAAGGGGTCGTTAACACCCTTAGTACTAATTAATGGGTCCTACGACCCCTTATGCCCCCTATGATACATCTAGAATTATTTACTCTCTAGAATTATGATTCATTTAGCTTATGTTCATAGAAATTATGTTTCATAAATTATGCTTGTTATATGTTTGATATAGATTAGATTATATTCTTTAGAATTATGTTTGATGTAAACTAAAAATTATTTTATATTAGAATTAGTACTCATAGATTAGATTATTTATTCTCTAGAATTATGATTCATTTAGCTTATGTTCATAGAAATTATGTTTCATAAATTATGCTCATTATATATGTTTGATATAGATTAGATTATATTCTTTAGAATTAAGTTTGATGTAAATTAAAAATTATTCCTAGATTCTTTCTATAAATTTTTCAATTATATATGTACATGTGTGTAACTTAATTCAATTAAACAAATATTTAATGCAGGTTAATTTTTTTACATGATTTTGGACGAGTTTGACATTGATGACTTGCTTAATCCACCAAGACAACCCCCAACCCCACCCCCACCCCCACCCCCACCCCCACCACAACCTAATTATACCAATCAAGAGTGCTTTAAAGCGCTACTTGATGAAAATATTAACTCGATTGTGGAACACATTACTCAATTACAAAATCAGCCATTTGTTCCACCCAATGTACAACACTATATATCTTCAATGCAAAACATTGTAGAATCTATGAGATATATTTATGGGGACCTAGATGGGCATCATGCATGGACAAATGAGATGAGGGAGTTTTATTATGATGGCCTATCATATCGTTAGATATTAGACTTGAAAATTACAAAGGACACAATTTCTCCCTATTTCCTTGAGCCTAAAACAAGGGAGCCCATACGCAATTAAAAACGCATATCCATGAGGTGGTGTGTCCATGAAGAAATGGTGTGGAATTTTTGGAGTCATTGGTGGATGTGTTTTGATCATTCCCCCATGCAAACTAGCAAGTGTCATTTTATTTTTTGAAGAAATTATATGTAGAGTTTGTGTTGGGTATAAAACCCAACTATTTTGACATTAGATATTTCCAAGGGGTTTGTCTTGGCATGCCCCAGAAGAGGCAAGGAGCAAAAGTTGGCCCTAGGAAACCTGTGCCCCCCACACCTCTTTTGGATCCTCCTTCCCCTTCTCTACCTGTACCATTCTATCATCACTCCATGGTCTCAGGGCTAGGAGCGTTTAGCAAGTTGACCACTAGTCTCAAGGATCATGCCACACATGGAAAGACCTGCTCCAGAGCCTCATTTGTGCATGAATTGCCAGGAGACGTGTTATGGTCCTACAGAGGGCGAAGCTAGTTCTACAACATAGGGAGCATCAGATTATTTTGGCTCATATGTAGATTTCCTTTGTGCTACAGGTCATCCTCTCGATCACCATGATCCATAGGTACATATATGCTCATCTATTTAAATATACATTTAATTTGAACACATGCACACTTTTAAATGTTTTTAGTTCATGTGCAATACAAATTTATTTAACTAAAAATGCATGTACATGTGGTTGTGTACAGACTGCGGGTATAGGACTGTCGAGCTCTTCTTTGTATAGAATAATTTTTTTCTCGACGCCTAGTGCAGTTGGCACAACTCATGGGGTATAACTAGACAAATCAATTTCTAAGTTGTAAATTTTTTTATTATTTTTTAATTAATTCTTAGACTTGTTTTCTAAATTTATTAATTTGTTGTTAAACAAGGGGGCCATCCACCAAGTGACAATATGCCTAGGGAAACGTCTATGCAGCAGACTAAAACGTATTTCTTACCAAGGGGGACACTTAGTTTTTTTTTCAACTTTTTTTCAACTTCCTTATTATGTTTTACGTTTTAGTCTGCTATTTAGCCAATACCTATGCCTAGTGCTCTGCCACTGTCAGTTGTAGTGGATGTCGACCCACCTGAGGTAATTTATTTTCATAAAATTTAATATTTTTTATATTCAAAAATTATCAACGAGTTCACATATTAATTGTACACGTGTGTATCTCAACACGACCATCAGGATTGGTGTTAGTGCACATGTCGATGATAGAAATGTGTCGCGACAACAAACATCTTCTCAGGCTATATTTCTGCATCTTAAAAATTAGGTACAAATTATATTTGACCCCTTAAGACATCTTAGTGCATGTTCTTATATAATTTTGTTTGACTTTGTACAACACCTTGGAGGTGATACTTTTGGTCCAAATCATTCTACACAGATTGAGTCCCAAGAGGGACTGTGCCATGACATGGATGTCTAGAAGGACATGGTAATTTATTTCTTAGATTCTTTAATTATAAATTATATTAAACTATTTAAAATCACTCCTAATAGTTGAATGACATGGTAATAAGTTCATCAAGTTAATTTATATAAATTAAATTATTAAAATATTTTAGATAATTTTTAAAAGTTTTAAATATGAATTCAAATATTACAGTATGATTTCAATGCTGATGTTTTTTTACAGTCATTGAGATCTGGGTTCGCGTGGATTGAAAAGGACTATTGACTTTAGGGACGCTTGATTCCATACACATTTGTCACATGGTCTCTTTATCACATACATGGATTATTTATTTTATGAACACTTTATCTTTATTGCACTGAGATATCTAAACTGACATATTTACATGTGTTTTATTTACATGCTTTATTTACATTTTTTACCAGATGGACTATATGTATTTACATAAATGTTTTATTAGATGGACTAGATATATGTATTACTAGATGGACTATATGTATTATTTACATGCTTAAGTAGATGGACTATATGTATTTACATGCTTTATTTATATATTTTACCAGATGCACTATATGTATTTGGTTACATATATTTACATGTTTTACCAAGTGTTTCACAGTGTTAGTTTTACTTTAAGAACACAAGAAATCTACGTGTAAATTATGAATGTTGAAAGACAAGATAAAATGAATGAACTGTATATTTATTTTCTATAGAATTAACATATTGTCTCTCCTGGATCTACATGGTTGGATTTCCTGCTCCTGGCGGCCTCTTATCCAAGGTCATATTGAGATCTACCCTTGTGCTAAAGGTTTCTTTATTGCAACCTTTGCTTCTCCCGAATATCATGGTCTGATTCTGAACAAGTTGTGGGTTTGGAGAAATCATTCTTTTTTTGCCAAACCCTGGACATCCTCCTTCAACCCTCTCACTGAACCGCTCAATTTGTGAACAGTGTGGGTTTGCCTCCCTTGTCTCCCTCTCCATTTTTGGGATTTGTCTTGTTTTGAGGCTATTGGGAACTCCCTTGGTCGTTTCCTCAAGACAGATGCTCCTACGACGACTTTGGGCCATACCACTTTTTCCTGTATTTTGGTTGAATTGGATGTTTCTCAGTCGTTGCCTGCCGATGTGGTTCTCACGGTTGGGGTTAGGCCATGGACCCAAGTGCTTGATTTTGCGGGCCTCCCTTTCTGTTGTCATCGCTACAATTCTACTGGTCACTTGGCCATCGATTGTGCCCTCCTGCGTCGCATTGGTTCTGCTACTTGGTGGAAGGCTGCAAATTTTGATCATCTGATAGTTCGTGTTGTTGACTCCCTCTCTAAGTCCTCCTCTGAGGATACGTTGTTTGCTGATGATGTTGGTGCCCCTGCCAACAGTCTTGTTGGTGCTCCTACTTTTTTTCATGCTCTGTCTTTAGGGGAGTCTCCACTTCTTGCCCCTAAGGCTTCCCTCGATGTTGGTCCTCCTATTTCTTTCTCCTCTGGCCTTGGGGACACATCCACTCCCTCTCCCTCTGTCGTTGCTCTGGTTTCTGCTGACAGGGCTCTGCCTCCTCCACATTCTGTTAGTAGTACTCCTTGGTGTCCTAGTGGTGCTTCTATTATGGGGGATCCTAATGATTGTATTGCTTGGACCCTTGTCTTTCGGTGTAGATTGGAATCTCACCTCACCTCTCTTGCGAGGTGAGCATGGCCCATTCCTTTTGGGAAAAAGCCTTAGTGCTTTGTTGTTTTGTTCTTTTCTTGTCAGCACCTCTTATGTTGATTTTGTGTTGTTGATGGCTTGTTATCATGTTGATGGGCTTTGCTGTTGTTTAGGGTCAGCCCCTTGTTTTGGTTATTCCTTTCCTTTTCTCTTATTGTACATCAGGCCAACACCCTCTTGTTGTTGTTTATTTCAAAAACATATTGTCTAAAATTGAACATGCTACCAAGAAAATTGAATATCCAAATAGAAATCACATCCAACTTGGATACATGTATTTAATAAGAAAATGAAATAAAAAAACAAATATTAAATAAAAAGTGTTACATGCTTCATTAAATATAAATTGACAAAATGAGGTTACATATAAAATAGGATAACAAAATACTAAGTGTTCAATACATTTCATTGAAAAAGAAACAAAATAAGATACTTGTTCAATAGTTTGATACTTTAATAATATATAATAACTAAAATCTTGTAGAAATAGTAAATATGAAACTAAAAACATGTACAAATTAATGTAAATGAGTACGAATGTAAGACCGTCATGCTTACCATATTAAAAAAACATATTCATCAAGATCTTCAACAAAGTGGTGTCGTTAGAGACCTAAACTAGAAATCAAGAGACATGTACAACAATTTAAAATCAGGCACATTAAAATTGTAGGTGAGCTTAAGGGGGTGTCTTGAGGGGATTTCTTAAGGGGACGTAGATTGAGGAGATCTGAAATTAGAATATGTTAAGGGGATTTATTAAAAAGATGCAATTCTATGATGACTTGAGGGGATGCAATTCTAGGATGTATTAAGGGGGCGTCTCAAGGGGATTTATTAAAAAGATGCAATTCTATGATGTCTTAAGGGGATGCAATTCTAGGATGTCTTACATATTAAGGGGATGTATTAAGGGGATCTAAAATTAGGATGTCATAAGCGGATGCCTTAAGGGGATATAAATTTATGATGTCTTAGGGAGATGTAGGATTAAGATATGTAATTTGATGATGTTATCGACATGATGGCTTACAGGGATGCAATTCTACGATGTCTTAAGGGGGCCTAAAATTAAGATGCCTTAAGGAGATGTATGATTAGGATGTGTAATTTGAGGACGTATAGAACTATGATAGCTTGATCCCGAGCACTTCTAGGATGTCTTAAGGGGAGGTACAAGATTATTATATGTTAAGGAAATTTAAAAGCTAAATAAATTATATATGAAGTTATCACAAATTCAAAAAGTACACATATATACTTACTTGTATTTACGTATTCCATTGTACCACATGCATCCTCTATTTTTTGCAATGCATCCACAATAGGATTAGGACAAGTTAAGGTGGTGTAAAAATGAAATAAATTATATATGAAGTTATCACAAATTCTAGAAGTACACATATATCCTTACATGTATTACTTATTCCATTGTACCATCTACATCCTCTCTTTTATGCAGTGCATCTATAATTATCTTGTGGTCTTCCATAGAAATTGACCACAACTCTTTATTAGTCGGTCTCCCACGATATCTATATAGCTTTATATTTGTTTCCAAAACCAAATGTGAGTAGTGTATAATATTTTTATGTGTTTCGTAGTCTTCGAATGCAAGCAAAGCATTCTTCCTTGTTAGGTGTTTTTTTAGCCATGTGCCAACAACCACCATCGAACATATAGGATAATGATATCTATCATCATCTTCTCTAGGTTGTACTAACTTATGTTTGGTCTCAACACATCTAGCCAACCAATACTTTGTTTCCTCTTCATTGTTCTCAGGCGCAACAACATACACATGTCCTAGAAATTAAAATAAAATGACAATAATTAAATTACCAAAATAAATTGACCAATAATTAAATTTAAATAGAAAATGATATATAAAATACAATTACCTGCTTGTACAAGATCTAAAACACGATCATAGTTCTCTGATGCAAATAGTTGATCATTGTCTTCAAGTATTTTTTCATATTGCTTGTATGTTTGAGCAGGTGTCAGTGATCTTTGATTCCATTCTTCGACCCACTCTTTATTCTTGCAACCATCCCAATCACCTGAAATAAAAAATTGACATGCAAGTTCTCTTGTCCACAAAGTCCATGTGCTTGCATTTGAACTTTTAAATGAATGTCATGATGTTGATCCACTAATTGTCTCATAATCAAGTCTAGGTGGAATGTCATTTTCTTCAATTAATGAAAAGAATGATTTAATTATAGAGTTCTCGTTTGATCCTACATATAATTTTGAATTTCACCAATCTACAATAGCACGTGCATATTTAAATTTAGTTGCATCCTCAAATTTAATTGCTCTTTAGCAAAAATTATTTTCACACATGCACGAGCTCCATCATGTTCTCCTTTACCATGTCCAGCTTCAAAAATACTCCACATATGTCGTATATTAGTTTCCTTGTGAGATCTACACAGAAAATAAAACATTCGAGCATTCTTGAATTGTCGCGTACAATTATTTGACCATATGAAATGTTCTCTCATTTCGATTTCTCATTCTCTTAAATTAATATAAAATTTGTCAAAACAATACTGAAAAACTCTTACGAGTGCATTTGATTATTACTCAAATAGAAAAGATACTCCCTCACAATTTTTCTATCATCCTTTGTACTATCATGTGCATGTCTATAAACAATATGAAAAAACATAGCCACTTGCATTGAATTGTAGTATTGATCTTGAGTTTCCTCTTGTGAAACAAGAGTATAGTTTTTTGCAAAGTCAACCACTGATAGTATAGTACCAATTGGAAATGTATTTCTACATGTGTTAAATTGACCATCAAGCCATCTAGCATATTGAGAGTGTTTCACATATTTTGGAACGATCTTACTTTTGAATTCTGACATGAATGCATGTACACTAATTTTTTATGTGATTAATTCGCATCTCTTTCTTATTTTGTCATCTTTAAAGGATACTCAACATTCTTAAATATTTTAACATCCACTAATTTTTGTCCAAAATTATTTTCACTACTTCCATGCATACATTGTCCTAATAATGAAAAATTTCCGCAACTAGTGCATTGCCAAGAAATACATGAACTTAAAAAAAAATCTCATTTGATCTTTCACAAAATAAACCTTCTACAAACTCCTTGATTGTTTTAGGTGGTATATTAATACCACAATCATACATAATCATGTTAGCATGTAAAGTACAACGTATATATCGAAAAATATCACAGTGATAATAAACATGTGTTTTACAACAACAAGATATTCGTTGCTTATTGATTTTCACATACCAAGATTTACATTTTTCAAATGATCTTTGACTAAGGGTAACTTGTCTAGTTAACACAACCTAATCTAAATTTTTTTTATAAAATTTAGTTTGGATTGTGTCTAATAGGTGTTTTGATGAGGATTGCAAATTTTACAACCCACTCTTAATTTCAAAACATCTCTCGTATTAGATGAAACCTTTGTATTATCATGTCAATAATTTTCAACCAAGGATTTCATTTCTGGATTCAATTTCATGTTAGATCGTGGGAGTCTACCACTAAAACTCCAACATTGATTGATTGGAACATTTTCAATACTTGATCTTCTCTTTGCTGCTCTTACTAATGTTTTAGGATACATATTTAAAATTCCACTAATACTTTTTACCATTCTTTTATCCAAAGTATTTTTATTGACTATAGCAGTTCTTATAACTCATCGTGCTACCTTCCTATCTTTTGATCGACTCATTTTTCCAATAGATTCAATGGCACTAGCAACAATAGATATAGCATGTTTAATTGATGCATCTATTGTATTTTGTTTCACTTTAATGCCTAACTTTTTCATTGATTTTCTCATTGTTGACATTCTCATCAATTGAATCACAAGTTGACATTGAAATGCTAATTTTTCTTTTACAGAAAAATTATGTGTATATTTTATTAGCATACTTTATTATTTGCCTCCAAGATATCTTACTAGAAAGACCATCCAAAACATTACTTTCTGTTAAGTTTTAAGATAGTTGCAAATGTAATAGCACTCTCTATTATTTTGTGTGTTTCAAATGCAGCAATCTCTCTTTCACTTATACTGAGAATGAGGCAAGGAGAGACATGTCCCATAGAGGGACATGTCTATTCATTATTATGTGATTAATATAATGACAATTGATTATATATATATATATATATATATATATATATATATATATATATATATAATCTCATAGGATTTATCTGATAGAAGCTACAAAACATCAACACTCCCTCTTAGCTAGAGAATATAAAATCAATCAAAATACAATTCAAAAAAGATCTGTTACTTTAAGAGAGAAGATATCATCTCATCGCGATATCAAGAGATATGGTCTGACCAAGAATATCAAGTCTCGTGATATTCACTATTACTCAAAAAAAATATTAGATATCACCTCAATAAGATATCAGAGATATGGTTTGACCAAGAATATCAAGTCTTATGATATTCACCATATCTCAAAAAAAAATTAGATATCACCTCAATATGATATCAAAGATATGGTCTGACCAAGAATATCTAGTCTCATGATATTCATCATAACTCAAAAAGTATTTTAGATATCACCTCAATATGATTTCATAGATATGGTCTAACCAAGAATATCAAGTCTCATTATACTCACCATAACTCAAAAATGTCTTATAGGTAATGTGCACATGTACCCTTACGATAGGAACATTTATCATCTATCATGATATGTTTCAACCATCACAAGATGTCTATCACAATAGAAGGCCATGGTCCTTTTAAGGAACTCAATCCACTATGCAAGATATCATCTATCATGATATCTTTCAGTCATCATAAGATGTCTATCACAATAGAAGGCCATGGTTTGTTTAAGGAGCTCAATCCACCATGCAAGATATCATCTATCATGATCTGTTTCAGACATCATAAGATGTCTATCACAATAGAAGATCAAGTTATTGTAAGATCGTCACCTTCCAATAACTTTTACAAGTACAAGTGATAATCATTTAGAAGTCGTCACTTCCTCATGATGTACACAGGGGGCAGTCCCATTAAAAACAAGGAGTTACACATGAAATCCACCATGCCTTCGCACAGAGGGTGGAAACAAAGGATTTCACCTCAAACTTCTCTCACAGAGAAGAACTCGTTGAAAAGATATCAATATGTTGATCTTTTCATCCAAGATTGCTTAAGATAAATTGTCAAACTCCCTCTGAATCTGATATCAATCTTCTAAGCTCCTCGTCCAAAGTTATTTCTAAAGTGTTAGACTCCCTCTGAATCTGATATCAATCTTTTTTTTATGCAAGAGCATCCCCATAAAAGATCAAGGCAAATAGCTCTTATAGTACGTATAGAAATACATATAAGAGAGAGACTACAAAGAGTAGATAAATGTAATACTCAAGGATAATAAATACTTATTTGTGCATCAAAATCCTTGATACAAGTTGTTTCAATGAATGTCCATATACATCAAATCAGAAAACACCTTCTCAGATTATTTGAGAGACACCTCCTATTTGAATTATCTCCCCACTAAGGATGGTTCAAATGGATGTAACATAAGAATTTTCAATTTCAACAAAGTAAGGATTTTCATTCGGCACCAACAAAATGATTTTCATTTTCAACAACAGTAGGGGGATTTTCATTTTCATGATCTCTAAGTTGAAAAACTATGTTAGGCATTGAATCAATTTCATCTCTAGTATATGCTTGTAATAAATCTACATAAAGGGTGTCATCTATAACCATAGTTTCAGTATCATTCAAAGGTGGATTTGAAGATGTACCTAGAATAGTGTTCATTGTCAAATTTTCTACATCAGTAAAAGGTGCATTCAAAGACGTACTTGCATTCACCTCTTTGACATTTTCATCTTCTGCATCCATTGTATCCCCATGGTATCTATAATGTTTGTCTCTTCAATTGTTGAGGATCCTGAATCTTCATTATTATTCATTTGATGCATCCTCATTCTTCTATCTCTTTGACATTTAGCTTTTCTCTTTCTCTGCTCTGATTACCTCGGGGGTCATAACTCTCCTTTCTTTCCTCTTTTGACGTTTTTTATTAATTGAAAATGGGTTTTGAAGGGGACCTGAAACCCTTTACAAAAAGGTCGCTAAAGATATTCAAAGACAGCCCACAACAAGGAATGGATCAAGACCAAAGCGATGGTTTTAACATCAGGCTCCCTCAACCTAGAACAAACAATGCACGTGAAGAATTACATGCAAACTCAGACTAGAGAAAGGATCCAAAATCTCAACCTAAACCTCATCCAACGTTAAGATTTACCTTTGGCCCCCTTCTTATGGGACCGAAGGGTCATATCAAAAGAGGGAAAAGACCTCTTAGGGTGTTTACCTTTTACCGTGATCCAGCCTTCTTCCACCTTTGTAGCCTCACCCTGCCAAGTCATTGAATCCATCATCGAACTCCCGACACCCGAGAGGGGGGCAACACTCTGCACTAGCGCTACTAGCTAAGATCCAGGGCCAACCACAACCCCAGAGACATCCACAACCGAAGGGACAACACGAGTAGACTTACCAGTAGTAACCCTATCACAACCCATTACAGAATCAATGAGAGCAGAACCTGCATCGACTAAAGGGACAACAACAGCAAACATACTAGCAAGAACCTTGTCACAATCCAGCACTAAGGAAATAAGAACAGAGCCAACAGAATTAGTAGATCGTGGATCAATAACATGTGACAAGTTGACAGGAATATCTTGCTCGACCACTTGGGAGAAAATCTTCTGGGAAAATTTCTTGAATATCGTGTAATGCTGAGAAGAAGCACCTTTCCACCATGAAGATGGATTATTTGATTTCACTTTCGCTTGATCACACTTAGCCGCAATGTGCCCTATTTTGAAGCATCTTCTACACCTGAAGGGAATCCCTTCAAAGTCCAAAGATTGGATCCAGCTACTCTTAGGAGACATAAGTTTAATCTTTGCAGGCAACCCTTTAGATGCATCAATATCCACCAAAATACGAGCATATAGGTGGAGTGAAAAATATCACAAGACTCTACATCCACCATCAAAAAATCACCAAGCGCCTCATCCACTTCCTCAAAAAGTGAATCCACCCAAAGATGAAATGGGAGGTAGGGGAGACTAACCCAGATTGGCATCTTGTAGAAAGTTTAAGAAGGGTTGAAGTCTGGATGCCATGGTTCCTCTTCTCATGTTGTTTAGATCTCATGATTGACAATTGAAATCAATTTTAAGAATGTCTTCATTGGTTGAGACCTTAAAAAATGCTCCAAGCTACTCCCAATCATTGATTCCTTCAAATAGAGAATATAATATTGCATAAACAATATTAAAAACATCAAAAATCTGCAAAATCATGTTGTTATATGGAGCCTAAATAGACTCGGAGATTATTTTTCCCCACTTTTATCGGTGCAATTTTCCCCAGTTTTTTTCTATGGGGGTTTGGGGGTAGTGCCCCTTGCGAGGTCCTGGAGTTATTTTTCTCTATTGGCTGACATATTCTAACCCTAATTTGTAACCAGCGTGATTCTTGTTAAAAGGGCCTTGGGTTAGGGATTCAAAACATATTTTGTTGGTAGATTTTTACAGCGGAATTGTGTTGCAAGGGATTGTAGATTGTAATCAGGGTGATTTACTGGAATTTAATATTTTGACTCTTTGTTTGGTGGACGTAACCTAGGGTTTGGGTGGACCACATTAAATCTGTGTCTTCTGTGTGTTTTATCTTTGTTGTATTAGCTATATTTTCATGTAATTGTTAGATTTTTATCTTTTAATCCTAACAAGTGGTATCATAGCGGGGTTATTTTTCAGTTATCCTTTGCAAGAAGATCTCACGGTTAAGTGGGAGTAATGGTAGATGAGGGTAAGATGAAGGTTGAGAAGTTTAATGGACAGAACTTTTAGTTATGGAAAATGCAAATGGAGGATCATCTCTATCAGGAGGATTTATGGAGGCCATTGGGAGGATCTCAAGTCTTCTAAGAACTATGGACCATCTCGAGTCTTCTAATAACTAGGATCAAAGTCTCCCTCACTAGAGTCCTCTTGGGTTTCCTATGGGAAAAATTGTTGTACATTAAACCTAGAACTAGATTCTTCTAAGAAAGTGGGCACATAAAGCTCTCCTAACCATTCTTGGCTTGTACTTGGAAATTCCTTTGGTGTAGAAGTGTAAGAATGAATAACATCCACCTCTTTGTCATGACAAGATTCTTCGAATAATGAATCTCATTCATATTCATTTGAATCATCCTCACTTTCTGAATCTAACATGTTAATGTGTTCATAAGGATTGGTGAAATTAGTTTGACCATTACCTTTCTCATTATATCCTATTCCTGGTTTTTCATCACTAGACCTCCAAGTGGGTTGTATAGGTTCTAACAACCCTTTATTTATTTTTCCTAAAGGTCATCTTCCTTTGTAACCCATTTTTTGCATAATGTCAAAGCCTTTCCCAAATTGGTGTCGGAATACTAATGTTTTAAATCCTTTCATTTGTTTCCTCCTCGTCTTTGTATAGTCATTTCAGAACATTATTGTCTTCTTTTATCTCTACTGAGGAAGTAGCTTGAAAAAATTATCATTATACTTATGAGGAAGTGTTTGATTTGGTATGACGAAGGGTCTACATGTGATTTAGGAGAAGTTGACATATCCATCAATGATACTGAGTATTCTCCTACTCTTTTTTGCTTTATCTTGCATTGTTGTTCAAATCTTTTCATCATGATATCCATCTTTTTCTTGAAAGGGTTGATAAGGAGAATGGAGTCTTGTCTAAATAGGGTATTTCAACCGGCATGAAAAGGAATTGTTAATCTTTGTTGAAGAAGTATCCTTTTGAGAAGAATTGTGATTTTTATGAACTTTGGATCTTTTAAATGAATGTTTTGCTTTCTTCAAGATCATATATCATCAAGCATAGCAACCACAAGTACACATGTTTTCTAACCTTTTTAAAAAGCTACACAAAAAAAGTGTATATTCTTGAATGTTTTTTACAAGGTCTCTACAAGAAAACACTCCAATCAATCTACCTATGGTTAGTTTGGTTCACCATGGCTTAAAAATGTAGGCTTTATAGATTAACCAGGTATTTAGTTATGGTTCCAAAAAATAATATCAAATGAACCATACAAGGAACATGCAGTCGCACACGCGTGATTAAGGCCTATAGCCCTACATTTGATATTTTTGCCCTCTAAGTTTTTCAACTTAACCGAGGTCTTTATTTATAGTGGATGGAATAGGTTTGCTTTCCCTTGTTCCCACTTTAGGTTTTCCCTCTCACCGGCTTTATTAATGCAAATGTCAGGAGGTGAGCCTTCCAAGTTTCAAATCTAACTAACATTAAAATGAAAATGAAATGACAAGTAGTTCCAGGAGTTTGATCACCCTAAGAAGGATGAGAGAATATCCCTATTACTTTTCACTTCCAAACACAATTTGACAATTTTGTTCTTTCCAAGCCTTTTAACCTATGGAATTAGAGTGTATTTGGCATTTTGATCAACTTGAAAAGTTGAGAGCATATGCCTAATGCTTTTGATTCACAATCAGAGAGGCTTTATTTTAGTGTTTGTTCATTCCTTAACCTTTCTTTCTATTGTCAAATTTAGCATGTTTGACATTTTGATCAACTTGAAAAATTGAGAACATAGGCATAATGCGTCATTCGGCAAACAATAATAGGCTTCCAATTAGCTAGATTTCAACTTTTAAAAAGTCAAAAGTTAAGCAAATGACTTGAAATGAAAAGGATTCAGAACTCACTTTATTCGAAGCTTATGCACATTTTTTAGAAGATTTTGTGTTTTTCAATACATACCTTGGCGATCGTTCCTACTCCAAAGCATCCCCTTTACACGGGTTAATTCAACACAAGCCAATCCAAAGTGAAGGAAATCACAAGTATTTGCAGAAACTTGAAGGAATTTCGAAATTGGTTTGCTGAAAAGATCTAAAAAGGAGAAGCATTATAGTTGATCATAGGGATATTGTAAAAGTCTTGATACAAATTTAACATTTTAATGTAATGATCATATGCTTTAATATCCTTATCACCTAAATCATCAATAGTGCTTGCATTATAAACTTCCTTTGCATATTTATCAAGTCTTTTTACCTCTTTCTCCTTGTAATAACCGATATTTTGAATCACAAGTTTCCTTACTTTCTCATATCCTGACATGTGCTAAGCTTTACTTCACATGCGCAACTATTTATTTGCTACGCATCGAAAGCAAGATTATAGTGACTAAGCACAGAAAGAATGATATATAGACGTTGAAAAGTGTATCGATAAGCGCTGAAAGAAAATAGACAAAAGAAATATAACGCATTGAAAGAATCCTTGTATGCATTGAACTTTGTTGTCTACACGCTAGACGTCTCTGCACACGCGCCTCTATACCTGCAAATTTCAAATCTACAACACAAATTTATCCATAATGGCCAAAATTTGACAAAATTCCGTTAAATTGAGGCATCACCCCATGGTGGGCGTCATTTGTGTATGTGTGAATACTTTCATAGGATTAGTTTAATCAAATATCAATTCAAAATACAAAGATCTATAGTATTTAACAACTTTGAATTGAAAACATTGCTTTCAGGTACGGTTCACATTTTCCTTATAGCAAAGGGGTTTTTCATTGCAAAGTTTGACATGGCTAAGGAGGATGATAAATTTTGTGTGATAAATAAATTTTTTTGCTGGGAGGATGATAAATTTATGCTTATGGTAAAGCCCTGGCACCCAGGTTTTAATCCTTCTTTTGAAACCTTCACTAAGATCCATATATGGGTTAGACTCCCTAATCTCCCTCTTCATCTTTGGGATGACTCCATCCTTGAGGAAGTGGGTGAGGCTTTGGGGGATTTTCTGATGTTGGATCATGATTCCTACAATATTTTTAATTCTATTGTTGCTTGTATTTTAGTTGATCTTGACATCTCGAAGAGTCTCCCTGCTGAAATCAAATTGAATCAACATCAAGATCTTGGATCTAGCAGCTTGACTACGAGGGCATCCCCTTCAGATGTCGAAAATGCTTTAAGAATGGCCACATTTCTTCCCAATGTGACCTGGAAAACAAGAAAAATAAATCTTCTCCCTCTTGGTGGAAGGGGGCTTCCACAAAACATTACACAGTTAGTAAAAGTTCTTCTCAATATGGGCAGAAGGATGATTATGATCTTCCTCCAGCTGCCCCTACAGGGTCAATGGTGGTTGCTAGTTTTGATGTGGTGTCTATTGGAGACTCCTCTGCTCTTCCGTCGGTTGCTTTTGCTGGTGGGTTTGTGTCTACTGGGGCAGATCCATGTCATTCTCTGCTGGAATTTGTTACTGATAGGACTAGGGGTGTTGGCTTGACTAGTCCTACTGGAGTTTTGGCTCTTGCTAGTTCTGATTTGGTTGCTCCTCTTACTGATAGATCTTTGGCTGGCGATAAAGATAGCCCGATGTTGGATATGTCACTGACTGGATGTCACTGATAAATCCTCCTCCACTTATGGCAGAATAATGTTGCTAGAGTTGAAGATGGTTGGGTCATTGTTAAAGGTAAAAAATTTAAGAGGTCTTCTTCGTCGTTTGACATGACCCTTCGGTCCTGTAAGAAGGGGACGAGATGATTGGTTTCCTTCTTGCTACTGCTCCCTGATGTTTCATCTTTTGTAGCGATTTTGGTAGGTTTTCTTTGTGCTCGTGGAGTGTGTGATTCTCTTAGGCTTCAATTGATCTATCTTATTTTGGGAACTCTTATTATTAAAGTGACAATCCTTAGAATGAGAATGATGAATTAAGCTAAATGATCTTATCTAGATGCTCAAATTGATATGAATTTGCAATTACAATACTAAGATGAATTCAATTACTCTAAAACATGAATACAATTTAACTATAATGGTGATGCTATGATGAGAATGGATGTGAATTAGTGATTTGTATTAAGAAATGCATTCTATTTATAGAATTTCCCCAAGGGTATGGGGTAGAATGATTTAACCATGATTAGATGAGAGGGGTTGAAAGAATTAGGATGAAAAAAGCAAAGTCTGACTTTGCTTCTCCAAATCTTTATGGTTTGGATTTGGATGAAAGAAGCAAAGTCTTGACTTTGCTTCTCTATACATTTATTAGAAAAATGCAAGTTGATGGGAATTAGGATAGAATGCGGATTAATTAAGTCAAATGGGATATTTTCTTAATTAAAGTAGAATTAAGGGGTGTAAATGGGATGAGTAGGAATTTTGAGTAGAATTTTGAATTTCTTTCAATTCAAAATAGAGGAAATGGTTATTTAATTAAATAGATAGGGTTTACTTCATTAAATGGGATTGAAAAGGGAGGGTTAATTAAATATGAAAGCTATTTAATTGTTTGGATGACTGGAAGAATTAGGATAGGACCATTAATTAAATAAATAAATTATTTAATTAATAAATAGAGGAATGGGTTATTTAATTAAATAAATAGGTTTATTTAATTAAATATTTATTTAATTAAATAGATTTTAGACATTAGATAAATTAAATTAATTAATTTATCGAGGGGGATTGGTAAAAGGGGGAATTTATTAAATAGATAGACTATTAATTAAATATGGTAATTATAAAAGAATAGGAATTTGATCATTAACTAAATAAAACATAAATGTCCATTTAATTAAAAAAGATAACCATGTTAGATAAATTAATTTATCCAAGACTATAGAAGATGAGTAATTAATTAAATAAATAAATTATGTTCCAGATTAGGGTGTATACAAATACCATTTTTTGAAGCAATGTGCGAAGCATGTTGTTTCAAAGAATATCAAATGTTTGATTATTGATGTCTGGTCTGGTGTCTGATTTGATGTCAGTTTTGATTGATGTTGGTGATGATGCAGATTTGATGATTTGATTCAACAAGGTCACAAGCAAAAGTGAATTTTGCATTGATGACTCAAATCATGGAAAATAATGCGCTGCAAACATTTGAACAAGCTCAAGAAAGAGACGAGTGGGTTGAAACAATGAACAGTGAAATAGCAGCAAACATTTGAACAAGCTCAAGAAAGAGACGAGTGGGTTGAAGCAATGAACAGTGAAATAGAAACAATTGATAGGAATGCTACATGTTATTTGGTCCATTTACCTCCTATTAAGGAAATTATTGGTACAAGATGGGTGTACAAAAAAAGTATAAATTTGATTGAAGCATTGATAAGCATAAGGTTAGATTGGTAGCCAAAGGGTACACTCAACAAGAAGGTATTGATTACACTGAAACTTTTGCACCTGTAGCGCGAATGGACACTATCAAATTAGTTTTGGCATTAGCAGCTCAACAAAGTTGGACAGTTTATCAAATGGATGTGAAGAGTGCTTTCTTGAATGGATATATTGATTAGGGAGTGTATGTTTCACAACCTAAAGGTTTTTAAATACCCTTCTAAAGAACATTATGTTTGCAAATTAAAAAAAGGCCTTGTATGGTCTGAAACAAGCACCAAGAGCATGGTATTCAAGGATAGACTAGTACCTACATCATAAAGGTTTTTCAAGAAGTCAATCTGATACAAACCTTTATATCAAAAGGTCGGCTAAGAATATTTGTATCCTAGTTCTCTATGTTGATGACAAATGCACTACTTTCTTGGTATAGAAGTATGGCAAAACAAAGATGAAATCTTTGTCTCAAAAAAAGTATGCTTCAAATATCCTACAAAAATTTCAGATGAAGAGTTGCAATACCTATTGAAGTCGAACTTAAATTGTCTACTTTAGATGGGTCAGATCCAGTGAACCCCACACTATACAGACAACTAATTGGAAGTTTGATTTACTCAACTACTACTCGTCCAGATATCACATATGCAGTGAGTTTGGTGGTTAGGTTCATGTCAGAACCCAAAGAAACACATTGAAGTGCAACTAAAAGGATTCTTAGATATGTTAGAGGGACATTGAGTTATGGTCTCAAATTTGAGCATTCAGAGGATAGCAAATTGGTTGGGTATACAGATTCTAATTGGGTAAGTTTTGTAGATAATCGAAAGTCTACTTCTGGTTACACTTTTAGCCTTGGTTCTACAGTATTCTCTTGGAAGTCCAAGAAACAACCAACAGTATCACTTTCTACAGCAGAGGCAGAATACAACGTTGCAACATCAGCAACTTGTCAAACTGTATGATTGAGAAGACTACTAGAAGACTTGCACCAAACTCAAAATGAACCTACCTTGTATTGTGAGAACAAGAGTGATATTCAAATGACAAAAAATCCAATATTTCATCGATACAACATCGCTATATCAGGGAATTGGTTCAACAAGGCTTGATTGGAATTGTGTACTGCAGTACAGAAAATCAAACTGCAAATATCTTCATAAAGGCTCTAGCTTGTGAAAGGCTCAAGAAGCTTAGAGATCGACTTCATGTTCTTCCCATATTGACTTTGCAATCCCATATTCAATATATGGTTGTATATATTTATGTTTGTGGTTGACAGTTGCAAATCTTGAATATTATGGTTGTAATATTGGTGAATATAGTTGAGCACCATAATGACACCTTTCTTTTGATTTTCTATATAATGGATGCCCTGCCTCTTATTTCTCTAAGGAAATTTGGGCTTTTGCATATTTGTTTGTCTCGTGATCAGCGGATCGCCATTTTTGCCTCCAATGCCTACTTGTGGGTCATGACTCTACTTAGTATCGTCTTATTTACACCTATCTCAAAGATAACATCTTACTCTTGGACCAAACCCAAAATGAGAAAGGAAACCTTATACACCAAGCCTCGCGCTTCACCTTATTGTCGACACGTTTTATCGCAAAGGTCTTGATCGAACGTTACTTAGATGTCTAGAAAGTGAGGAATCTAAAATTGTCTTACAAGACATTCACGAGGGAGATTCATGGGTCACACTTGAGTGGATTTACCTTAGCAAAGAAACTTCTTAGGATGAGGTATTATTGGCCGACCATGAAAAAAGATGAATGTCAATTTGTTAAAATTTGTCAAAAGTGCCAGTATCATGGGAACTTGATACATGTACCAACTCAAGAATTACATCCCATTACTACACCTTGGCCCTTCTAGCAATGGGGGTTTGATTTGATCGAGATTATATATCTTCCCTCTGCTAATGGGCACAAATGCATTATCGCTGCTACATAATATGTTACAAAATGGGTGGAAGTTGTACCCTTAGCAACAGCAACTGAAAAACAAATTTCAATGTTCAGCCTAAACCACATCATTTGGAGATATGGTATCCAACATGCACTCATCACAGATAATGGGAGGCAATTCAAAAATAAATAAATTGAGGAATTATGTGAAAAGTTTCATATTACTCAACATTTCTCTTCCATCTATTATCCTCAAAGAAATGGACAAGCAAAAGCTTCTAACAAGAACATTCTTATAATCCTCAAAAAAGTTGTTGATGATCCAGGGATTGGCACATACAGTTAAATCCAGCATTGTGGACCTATAGAACGAACATTAGAACACCACCTGGAGCAACACCTTTTTCTTTAGTGTAGGAGCTAAAGCACTTTTACCATTAGAAATGGAAATTTCATCCTTAAGAATCTCATTGCATGGTATACTAACATATTAGGAGTATAGAGTATCCAAATTGGAAGAGCTAGAATTACTAGAAGAATATCAACATCAAGCTTATAATCATCTACAAGTTTACCAAAAGAGAATATCTCAGAACTATAACAAAAAGATCAAACCTCAAGACTTTCAACATAGTCATCTAGTTCTGAGAGAAAACCCCAGGAAAGTTCGAGGAAAATTGGCTAGGACCCTTTGTAATCACATCATCCTCTAGCACGGGAAATTGTGATGACAAGGAGATTCAAGAACCCATCAATAGCATACACCTAAAGAGGTTTCATACCTAAATCAGATTAAAGAGTATATGCTAAAAGAGTATAAGAGGAGAGAGTATCAAATGAAAGAGCATCATGTTGTATAACAAAAAAAGTAATCCTAAAAAAAATCTAAAAACATCAAAAAAAAAAAAATGTCTTGGTGAAAACCTAGCAATAGGCACCTTGGTAACAATAAAAGCAAAACAAAGAGAAATAGTGCAATAAACCCAAGTGGTAAAAACCTGGTAAACAAGCGCTACTTGCCCTAAGTCAAGACTAGTTGTCTTGCATTTGCATTTCCCTATCCCTATATATATCCCATTGCATTCTGTCATTTGTACATAGCCCAAACAAAGTCTCAAAGCTACATTTGAACATAAAGCTTTCGTTGCAATTTTTATAAGTTACCTTTGTCCATTATCATTAACAAATCCAAACCAAGGGCACAATTTAGATTCCAAGAACTCACTAGAGAAATAGACACAAGCAGGACTTCAACACAATTCATCAAAAATCAAGAATCACAAATTTTGACTTTTGTCGATTGATCCAAACATCAAATTTCATACATTCACACGCTTGACCCATATCAAATTCAAAAGCCAAGCTAGAACATCAAGGATAGAGACATGATATTTTCTTGATTTTTGCTTGTAAGGTTGATTCCTTGATATATGCAAGTTCATCTAATGACATGATCATCAACAAATCATCGAGAACATTTTTATATCAATAGAGATCATACATTTGTTTGTTTACTCAAACAGAAACCTTGGCCATTTAAATTGCTCATATCTTAATGTCAAAATCCACTTGCAATATCATGTTCACGTTCTCAAAAAGTTCAATGATGAAAATAGAAAAAATAAATGTATCCAGTGACAAGTGACAATCTTAGTTGCATCTTGCATTCATTTTAGATTAATCTTGCATTATAGTAGTCATGGGATTTCCTCAAAAAGGGGATGATAAGTTAATCATGGTTATATCATCAAAGTCCATAACCAACGTACATCATTAAACGTTTGATCCTTCAAATGATCAATACTGCATGAAGGATATCATCAATATACATCTTGATCAACTAGGGGGCAACCTAGCTCTATCCATCACATGTCCCATATCCACACTTGCAGGTCTTCTACCAGTCCCTAATTTTACATCATGAGAACATATAATTGATCTTGTATGATAGAAACATCTAACTAGGCCTATCAAATCAAATATCAATCAGTTAAATCATCATCATCAAGTTGATCATCTAACGTGAATCATTTATCCTGTCATCTATTTGCTCATCTTGTGCACGTCAAATTTCCTAACTCTCGATCTTGAGGAAGGAAAATCAATCCATGAACCAACCTATCCTATCAAATTAACATCAAAACAACATCAACCAATTGATTTCAACTAACATCAAGCAATATCAAAACATCGTCAACAAGACATCTACCTAGGCCTATCAAACCAAACATCAATCACTTAATCATTTATCGATCATCTTAATCAATCAAGTATCTCGTCTGCTCAATTGAGGTTTCTATCAATCTCAACAAGCACATCTATTTCCGACTCTCTAGATCGTGAGGTCGAAGCATCATATCCCACCTAACATACACATTGAAAAATGATTGACCCATTCATCAAAAGGGCATTTACTCTAGTCTTCAAGACACATCCATGATCTAATCCAACTGGGGCATTTTTACCATTCAATTAAATAAACCTATCTATTTTATTAAATAACCAATTACTCTATTTATTAATTAAATAATTATTTTATTTAATTAGTGTTCATATCCTAATTCTTCTAGAGTCCTCCAAACAACTACTCATTTCTCACTCATTTAATTAAATAATTCCTTATCTATTTAATTAAATAATATTTTCCTCTGTTTTGAATTTTTTTTAAAATTAGAATTCAGCTCAAAATATCCTCCCCAACTTGCATATTTCTACTCATCTCACTTACACCTTTAAATTCTATTTTAATTAAACAAATATCTTATTTGACTTAATTAATAATTATTCTACCATAATCTCCATCCACTTGCATTTTCCTAATAAAGATTTAGGAAATCAAAGTCACACTTTGCTCTTTCATCCAAATCCAAAAAGATTTAGGGAATCACACTTTGCTTACTTCATCCAAATCCTCCTCTATTTTAAATTTCAAAAGAAATTCAAAATTCAACCCAATTATCCTCACCCTCACCCACTTGCATTTTCTTAAATATCTCATTGTCCACTAATTAATCTTGATCCATTTCCTAATCATGTAAATGATTGCCTTAAAGATTAGGGAAGCAAACTCACTTTATTCATATCAATGTGAACATGTAAATTAAATCATTTAGCTTAATTTATCATTCTCGTTCTAAAGATTGTCACTTTAGGAGTGTTTTTGTAGCTGAGAGCATAATTTGAGTCTTCTTAACTAGAGAGAGAACCATAGGACGTTCCTTACAGCAACACCATCAAACCTTATTGCAACCTAAACCATCATCCGCTTCTATAAGACATCTATGTAGATCCTTGTACTCCCAAGCATCCATTTCAAAAATAATAAGGTTCATCGTGATAAGGATCATTTTGCCTTCCCACTAGTCTAGGTGCCCTATATTATCATAGCAGCTTGAAATGAAGAGGATGCCTATTAGGTACTAAGTCTAAAGTCGCAATCATCATGCCTTACCATTAGACCCTGCTCTGTTACACCAAATGGTGGATTGTGCCTTGCTAATAACCAATTATTTCAACATTAGATTATTTTGTAAATTATCCAAAATTACTTGAATATTTTCTTATAATTAAGTATTTAGCTGTGTAAAATAATGTTAAATGAGTGTTAAGTGAGGTATTTCTAGTTTTCAGGTTATCCTGAATCTAGTGGATTATTGCTTGTTCGCATGTTTGATGACTGAGATATATCGAAGGCGAACACTTTGTTTTAGTGCTTCGATGATTTAGATATGAGGTTATAACAGGGCAATCACTATTTGTTCGAGTGTTGACATTAGAAATGTCAACCGCCACTGTAATTTAGATTTCAAATAGTTCTAAATTGTGTTCATAATATTTTCCCTAATTGTGATCGAAGTTGTGTGCTAGACAGTGTTCTTTAGCACATTAAGAATGCAGAATTCCAAAATTGCTTTGGTGTGCTGGTAGGTTTCTTCCATGAAAGGTTCCTTTAATTTTTTTAGCAAGCTAAGCATACACAATCCCAAAAGCACCTCAACCTTGTTGAGATGAAGTACTTACATAAGATTCATGTCATAAATGCACAATATCAATGAGAAGTGGCTTCGACTATAATCTATTTGATGGTTTGTTCTGTGTTCCAGTTATATTTTTACTTCTACTTTTTCAAACGGTTGACAGCATTTATCGTAACAGGTTATGCCATCCAGCACAAAGGCTGCAAGACCCTCTGTCAAATTTTGAAGCTGAACTCAATTACAAGGTTTCATTATCATCTTCAATTTGCTCGATTTTTTTTTTTTGGCAATCTTTTGGTTTCTGTTAATACAGGATAAAAGTTTGTAATACATTCTTTGGATACCACATGTTTCTTATTCTCTCTGAAAGACTGTATGCATATTTTTTTGGCATTAACTCTTCGCAGTAATCTTGCTCCATGTGTCAAAGGATAGGTGAGTAAGGCGCATTTTTTGAATTTCGCTCTTCTTCCTCTTTGTAAACAATGTCCATCTTTCTCTCTTTGAAGAACGTATAGTTTTATGCACCTCATTTAAGTGCTTTGAAGTCTATGTAAATAGTCTGCAAATCTGTCATTTTAAGATATGGGAGCCAAAATTAATAACCAAGCCTCCAAATTTTCACCGAATATCACTGTTGCAGTCTGTCTGGGAGGTCTGAGATGTTTTAAGGGTGTAGGGATGGGAGAACCGTATCCTCCAACAAGTTAAGGGGGGATCTCTTCTTCTATGTTTTAATCTCCATTCAAAAAGGCCTGAGCAAGGCCTTAATGAGAAACTTTTTGTCAAAGCTTTTAGGCACTCTAGCAGTGTTGGTATCTTGTCAAATAACATTCAGAATGAGACCGAAAAAAAAATCTCGAGATTATTATCACATATCATAAACCATCATGGGCAATTAGTGATCTTACACTGCTAAGATTGAATCATTTATTCACAATTGTAAGGGTATCTTTATAGCTTCATGGCATTTCTGTTTTACCCCACTTCATTCATTTCCTTTAGGAAAAAAATTGAATCATTTATTCACAATTGCCAGGGTATCTTTATAGCTTCATGGCATTTCTGTTTTACCCCAATTCATTCATTTCCTTTCGGAAACATCTTGCTTCTGACGTGAATCAGAATTAAAATGTCACAAATACCGGCTAAATTCTCGATGCTTTTTGAGATCTTTTTCTTCCTATTTTAACTTAGCTTTAGAGTTTCTTGCTTATGAACCCTTTCAATAAAATAGGTTTTCAATATTCAGATAGTAACTATGGCAACTCTTTTCCTAAACTGCAAGTGAATTCACAGGCTTCTAACATTTGAGGAATTTGTTCATCAGGAGCTAAATACCAAGGGAAACATAAAATTTGTTCATCTTGAGTTAATGGTTCACATTTTGGCATCGTCTCGGTTGCCGCAGATTTGGTCTTGCTAATGTGGACTAAAAGTATCACAATTGTACACATGCCAAAAGAAAGAAACTTCACTGAAAAGCTAGGCTCTGGTTATTCTAAACAGAAATCAAGCATGTAAACATGAATTTGAGTTTCGAGCAATTATAATGTGTGAAACTGGATTCCTTAATTCAGGTATTGAGTATTAAATTTGACTCATGTAATATGGCTGCTTGTCAAGTAACTGTATCTTACAACAGGTCAATTTTTCTTTTAATCTCATCAATTAATATATGCCTCTGCGTTCTGCACTACAATCTTTTCTTCTTGTCTTTGTCTGGTTAAAACATTTTGCGTTGGCCTCCAACATATATGGACTAGATTTCATGATTCAAATCTTAAAATTTTAACCTAAAATTCTAAATGTTGTAAGAATGAGTGCAGAAAGATTAGGACAATTAAGATTATGAGCTATCTATATTACACGCACTGAAAAGTGCTTTATCGTATCAGCGGGGATTAACTGATTTTGAACCAAAGCTTTGTTTGCAGATTAGGAGAGCAACGCTTACCCTTTTCATCCGGTCATTGAAGAGTGATCTACCACAAAACAACTACTTTCTATATTGCAATGCTGTTCAGCTGTTTTTACACAAAGAACAAATCTACAGTTTTTGGTAAACGGCAGGGACTCCATCTGCATCGCAGCCCTTGTTACTTCTGGAATGTGACATTTATTTACCTTTAGTATGTTGATTAGATTTTCCTCTTTATGGAGCCCACTCGGGGCTACGTTTCTTCCTTCAAACAGCTCCTTTCTACCTACTCGCCTCTATCAAGTCAATTAATCAAAAAGGACACATTTAAAACCCTGTAACACCTTTCCTACACTCTATGATGGAATTAATAAAATTGCAGGCTTATTCTTTCAAGGCACTTTTAACATTGTTCGAAAACTTCTAAGATACGTAGAGAATTTCGTGTGGCTATAATCATAGGGAAATATCTCCTTTTCTGGCATGAGACGTTCCATACAACAACGAACTATGCAAATTTATAAAAAAATTACTAAACTCGACTTAAGAGCAAAAATAGCATGGAGAATTTACTCTAATTGCTAATCTACAAAAATTTAAATTCTCTCTAATTTAATTTTGGAAAAACTATATTTCTATGTATTAGATATGCAAAACAACTTTTTTTCCGATTCTATGTACAAGATCTTTTTATAGTTGATTAAATGAACAAGATTAACCCCTGAATCAGATAAATGATGGCAGAAACTAATTCCTTGACTTGTAACATTAAATAGCTTCCATGACCCAAATCACAAGCAGCATTCCAATAAAAAAGTAGAACCATCAAAAGCTACACAAAGGACTGTAAACAGGAGCAAAGAGACCCCCCACTCTAATAAAATAAAAAATGAAAAAACCGGGATAACGCAAGAACTCACAAGGATGTCAAGGCGTGAATACCATGAATCAAGAGCACGGTGACCCCCACAACAAAAAATAACAATAATAATGTCAGAACTCACAAGGATAACAAGGAATAAATATCATGAAACAAGAGCAAGGAGACACGGCCCACAGGAAAAAACCAAGATATGCAAAAACTCGCATGGATACCAAAATAATGAATACCACGATAATCGGCAGCAATGGGAAAACAGTATACTTGCCGCCACGTGCAGCTGAGAAGCCCTAAGCCTCGGCACTTCATGTATTGAGCAGGTTCATGCCCTAGTTTTGATTTGAAGTAGTTATTTATCTATAATATTTATACACTTATGCTATAAGTAATGTTAAACTCACAAATTTCAATTGAGTTTTTCTAAATGTAAGACTTTTAACCATCAAACCTTTGGATCCATAAATATCAAAGCTTTTACTAAAAATTTGAATTATTTTCTTCCATGCATTCCATTTGCTTTAGAAACAAACAGATCCAGACAATGTATAGGTCATCATTTTCCAAACAAACTAAGTTAATTCACAATAAAAATAAATATAAATTGCTGTCGTGTTGAATTAAAACACAAACAGCTCCCCTTTTAAGAATTACAAGTCACAGCAGAAGATCGCCTCCTCCAAAGAAAATTAAAAAATAAAATATCTAGTCTATAATATGTTTATAATCAAATTAAATAACTACACAGTAATCACATACCAAAACACACCTAAAATTGTAAGAATACTGTAAAACAAATTTATAACTATATCCTCAAACCTGGTTCTTGAAAAAAAGCAGGATATCATTGACAGAGGCGCACTCGCACACTTTGATTCCAACTAGATAGTGTTGAAGCAGAGTACAATCATCGCCCAAACCCTAAGGTCCAAAAATGACTTATTGAAATATAGAACAAACCCTACCAGGCTAAATCGCAAACCCTAGACCGTGAAGCCAAGCAGATAAGCCCTTGGGTAGGAATGATCGTTGATAACAAAACGGATACTTACTGAAATAGAAGGAATTGGGGGGTCTGGGAAGATTGCGTTGCCATGTAAGAAAAACAACAGAAACTGAATCTTCCCAGCCCACCCATTCCGACTATTCCCTTAAGATCGTCGCAGAAAACCGGAAATACAAAGGACGCCCTTTGTTTGCACTGTTCATTACGACTATTCCCTTAAGATCGTCGCAGAGAAACGCAAATACAAAGGACGCCCTTTCTTTGCTATACTCGAATTTTAGAAATTGAGTACTCCTCATTATTTTGTAGACCCAATGAAACCCTAACCTAAGGCGCACTCAAACCCTAACGTTCAGAACTAAATCTAACCGCCGTCAAACCTGAGTCTGGCCGGCCATCTTAATCCTGGTTCGTGCAGTCCACCCAATTGCCTCGCTTTGTTTTAGAGAGCTTTCTTTTTTATTTTTATATACTAGCACTTGCACTTAATAGGAGGTTCAAGGGATAGTCGATAGGATGTTTAAAAAGTCAAATACATTTTAACTTTGTATAATTAATTATATAATTGTTAAAATTTATATATGTTGTGACGTATTGTTAAAGCATGATTTTTCATGTGAGACATTTTTTTTGGAGTTATTAGATGTTACTATAGTAATATCAATATGTTATAATTATATCAATGTGTCATAGTTAGTAGTTTTTTTTTTGTCATCTAATGACATATATTTTGGAGGTTTCTATTATAATATGTTTAAAAATATTTAAACGTACACAACAAATATACTATGTTAAAATATATATATCATTACTCAAAGTTATTCATATTTCTTTTTTCCTTTTATCATTAATATTTTTATATATAATTTATATTAATTATAATAATTATATAAAAAATTAATTATTTATAAATAGATTCTAATATATTATATGTATCTTCATATTTACTTAATAATATTCAAATAAAATTGAATAAAAATATATAAAACAAAACATATTCCATGACTAATA
>MU223159.1:561282-576255 GCA_018584345.1 Thuja plicata
AGCAACTCACTGTTTTCATGGCACCATCCCAAGAGCTGCACCAGATTACAATGCCTCAGCGTGCTGATGATGGTGACCTCAAAAACATATTCCCTTCTGCCCTGCTTAGATCCTTGGGATATTCTTTTCACTGCTACAGCCTCATTTGTGCCGTGCAAAATGCCTCTATAAACGCCTCCGAAGCCGCCTTCTCCTAGCTCTAGGGTTTCACTCAAACCTAAAGTTGCACCGCTGAGCTCAGCATATGAGAAGCTGCGGGGACGCAAGGTAAATTGTTCCTCCAATTCCATGTACCTTCCCCGAGGGTGCCCATTTTACCTACTGTTGAATTAACAGTACCACAAAATGAACATAAATCTGCATACACCAAGTAAGAAGACAGAGATGGCTATAATTTATTTGTACCATATTGCGTGTGAAAGGAGTAGTTACTTTTTCATCTTACTTTTCCATGTAAACCATCACCCAAAACCATTTACTGGCAGCCCCAAAACCATTTATTGACAGTTGTTTTCAAGTGTGAGACAACTTCCGATTGCAAGCAATCCCACAAGGAAAGCCTATCGGCTAATAAAACTAGTCAAACGCCCTCAAACCTGAGTTTGGCCGGCCTTCTTAATCCTGGTTCGTGGAGTCCACCCAATTGCCTCACTATGTTTTAAAGAGCTTTCTTTTTATTTTTAAATATAAAACTAGCACTTGCACCAAAAGAAGGTGCAATGGTAGGCATTGGCCTAAGTGCAGCGGTTGTTGTTTCTCTTTGTAATAGTATGATTTTGTGTTCAATTCTTGAATTGGAAACTTAAATAAACTTAATATAAAAAGAAGGTGCAATGGTTATGTCGATAGTAATATATATGTTCTATGATATATGGTAGGAATTGTAGCAGCTAAGAAGAGATTAATTTTCTATGTAATGATGTATAAAATGCCCAAATGGTGGATGGCATGGTTTGTTAATTGTCACATTACTAAATCTAACTGTCGTCAAACCCGAGTCTGGTCGGCCTTCTTAATCCTAGTTTGTGGAGCCCACCCAACTGCCTCGCATTGTTTTAGAGAGCTTTATTTCCGTTTATATATATATAACTAGCACTTTTACCAAATTATATATAAAACTAGCACTTGCACCAAAAGAAGGTGCAATGGTTATGTCGACAGTAATATATATGTTCTATGATATTAACATTAAATAGTGCTACTGTTATTGAAGGGGTTGATGCCCAGGAATTAAGGTCCTCTCCAACCAGGGTTGTTTCGCAACAGGCAGATGGCAATGTTATGGTTGAACTCTATATGCATACTGATAATGTGGAGACATCAGTCCTCACAGCCAAACATGGAGGCCAATCCCCATGTTGTCTTGATTCCCTCCCCTCCTACTTTCGACCATATGTTGGAGACTTTAAGGCAACTCCACAAGAACATGCAAGTTGTTTTCACCCTATATTAGATGCTCTTAATAGGATACAAGATGCTCAGGATGAATCTACTGATAAGGAGGAAGGGAAAGTTGGTGTAGCAGACTTCCAAGAAGGACAAATATCCCCTATCAAAAATTTGAAAAGCTCATTCAATGAAGCACGGGACAGTGGAGGTAACTTGTTCAAATGCTCCTCCAACTTAAGCTATTATAGTGATGATGGTGGGGAAGATTTCTTGGGAGTAGGAGAAACTCCACATGTTCTGGATCGAAGAGGACTTCATCAATCTGAGTGTAAGATGAAGAAACCAAAATTAGGTGAAAAGGGGAGAAGAGGGGCTAAAACTACAAAAGAAAAGCTGGAATAGGCTGGTTGTGCAGCATACTAATCAAAATTGTTGAGATCTGGGAAAGGTTGTGCCTTTTCCCGGTAGCAATGAGGATCCTTTCTTGGAATGTCAGGGTTACAATGCCCCTGACAAATCTCACTTTTTTAAGAGGGGTCTTGAGCAAGCGAGAGCAGATATTGCATTACTACAAGAAATTAAACTCAAAGGTGATGACATAGATAAGTTCCAAAAGAAATTTCATAGGTGGAAAGGGGTGTTTTCAGAGGCTACTGGTGCCTCTAGGGGCATGGGCATATTGTGGGATGACAATGTTGTTGATGTTATTCTGATTAGTCAAGCCTCTAATTGGTAATGGATCGAGGTCAGCTCTAAACAACTGCTATCTAGATTTTATGTTTTCAATATATATGGTCCAAACAACCCAAATGAAAAAGAAGCATTATGGAAGGTTCTTACAAACTTCCTAGATGACAGAAGGGATTATCTCTTCATCTTGGGAGGGAATTGTGACTGGTGCCTCTGGGGGCATGGGCATATTGTGGGATGACAGTGTTGTTGATGTTATTCTGATTAGTCAAGCCTCTAATTGGTAATGGATTGAGATCACCTCTAAACAACTGCTATCTAGATTTTATGTTTTCAATATATATGGTCCAAACAACCCAAATGAAAAAGAAGCATTATGGAAGGTTCTTACAAACTTCCTAGATGACAAAAGGGATTATCTCTTCATCTTGGGAGGGAATTATGATGCCATCTTAAGCCCTATTGAGAAAAAAGGTTGTAAGGGATGGCAGAGCAAAAGCCAAAAAGACTTTCCAGACTTTGTTTTAATTAATGAGATGACTAAAATAGATTTTAGGATAGGTGACTACACATGGACTAACATGAGAGGTGGATTCTTCAATATAGCTGAGAAAATTGACATATTTTTTCTTGTTGGTAAATGGGAGGAGTGTCATTGGATATGCACAACAAATATATTACCTCTAACAGGTTTAGATCATTATCCAATTGTGTGTAATATCCAGGAAGATGCTGCCCTTGAAATATCTCCCTTCAAGTTTGAAGCAATGTGGCTAAGGGCGGAGGACTTCTATGTCAACATTGAGCAATGGTGGAAGACTGCTCCGACTATGGAAGGTAACAAATCCTTTATAATTTTTAAGAAACTCCAGTATATTAAAGAACAATTGAAATTATGGAATAGAGAGGTGTTTAGAAATATCTTCGTCGAAAGACTAAAGATGGAGAAGAGCTTAACCCTTCTTAATGAGAGAGTGATAGCCCTAGGAATGGATGAATTCATGTATTTAGAGGAACAAACCCTTCAGAAAAAATATAAAGAGATTCTGGCACGGGAGGAGATTTACTGGAAACAAAAATCAAGGGAAACCTGGTTGAAAGAGCGAGATAGGAACACAAAGTTCTTTCACAAGTATGTCAAATCTAGAAGAGCTAGAAATAAGATATTTTCTATTGAGGCTGATGCTGGAAAGGTTATTACTAATCTGAAAAGAATTAATCAAGAAGCTATCACCTACTTCCAGAACATCTTTACACAGCATGGGAGAAATAATCATAATGTTGATGGGTTGCTTGATCTTATTCCGAAATGTATCTCAGATGCTCATAATGATATGTTTTTTGGGCCAGTTTCTATAGCTGAAGTGAAGGTTGCTCTACTTGGTCTGGGAGGGGATAAAGCCTCGGGCCCTGATGGCTTTCCTGCTCTATTTTTCAGAAAACATGGGACATTATTGGGGAGGAACTTTGGCAGGTTGTTGAGGAATCAAGATCTACAGGGTTCATGCTTAAGGACTTCAATAACACTTTTATTACTTTGATCCCAAAAAAAAGGACATGAAGTCCTTTGATGATTTCAAGCCTGTAGCTTTGTGCAATATTGTTTATAAAGTTATCGTTAAAGTGGTAGCTAATAGACTAAAATGTGTCCTAAGTAATATTATCTCAGAAGAGCAAACTGGTTTTTCCCCAAACAGATCAATTTTTGAAGGTATAATTATTGCCCATGAGGCTGTTCATACAGTCAAATCTGCTAAGGTTAATAGAATGATGATCAAATTGGATATTAAGAAAGCCTATGACAATGTCAATGGGGAATTTCTTCTCAATGTCCTAAAGAGATTTGGATTTGCTGATGGTTTGGTGAAATGGATTGCAAGTTGTATTAACACTCCAAGATTTTCTATCTTGGTTAATGGTAGCCCTCAAGGTTTTTTTGAAACTTCTAAAGGTGTTAGACAGGGTGACCCTATTGCCCCCTTTTTATTTATCATTATGGCTGAAGTTCTAGGTAGATTAATCACTAAGCAAAGAAATAAAGGAAGATGGAAGGGCATCAAGATTGTTGATGGTGTGGATTCTTCTACACACCTGCAATTTGTGGATGACAACTATCTACTGGGTGTAGCTTTCGATGAAGCACAAGTTATTAAAACAACTTTAGATAGATACAGCTGGGCTACTGGCCAATGTGTAAAGTGGCATAAATCTGAAATCTTCTTCTTCAATACACATAGAAACTTGCAACATCATATCAGTGACATCATGTAGATTAAAATAGGTCTGCTACCAGGAAAGTATCTAGGGGTGCCTATCTTTGATGGTGCCTCTAAACCTAACCTTTGGAAAAAAACTCATGTACAACTGCTTTAAAAAGATGGAGGGTTGGATAAGCCGTTGGTTAACCTCTGCAGGAAGGATTTTGCTTCTACAAGCTGTCATCTCTACTATCCCAATCTACTCAATGAGTTGTTTTAAAATCCCGCACAAAGTCCTAGATGTCATTTCAAAAAGAATGTGAAAGTTTTTTTGGAATGAGGCTGGGGATGGAGACAAATGGCCTCTCCTTGCCTAGGACAAATTTTTTAAGAGAAAGTATAATGGTGGATTTGGTCTGAAAGATTGGAGGAAAATGAATTTGGCTCTAGGAGCCAAAATAGTGTGGTGTATCTGCAAGCAACCTGGGAGCTTATGGGTTAAGATTATAAGATCAAAATACTTAGATACCCTTGATGATGAGAGGATCGTCACTATAGAAAACCCCCAAAAGGTTCTGCAATTTGGAACTTCATTTTAGATAGTAGGCGGGTCATTAAAAGTCATGTTTCATGGCATGTGTGGAATGGCTCAAAAAGTCTATTTTGGGATGATTCCTGGAACAATCATCCAATCTTAAAAGATTATATTAGATATGTTGAATTAAGAGACCTTTTTACTAATAGATGGGGATATAAGGTGTCATACTATTTAGAGATAAAGAACTCAGTCCTTGGCCCCAAATGTCAATGGAAATGTTTGGAGGATTTGAATCTAAATGCACATCAGAGGACCTTAATGAGGGATCTGCTACAGCACAGACACTTTGTTAGTTCAGCACAAAATGACAAGTGTCAGGAAAAAAGTAGAAATTATTCAGTAAAGCTTGGATATTTATATCAGGAAGAGGAGAAGGACCATCCCCTCTGGTCTACCCAATTATTTTGGGATAAACATTGCCTACCAAAGGCAGGGGCCTTTGCATGGCTGGCTGTCCATAGGAGGATTCTCACTACTGAAAGGAGGAAGAGGTTTGGTCTACAGGGGCCTACTAGATATTTATTATGCAAAGCGCCTTCGGAAGATGTGGACCATCTTCTCATACAATGCCCTTTTGCAAAGGAATGTTGGTTAATGATTAAGGAGAAGCTTAATTGGATTGGTCCAATGCAGAATGGGGTTATAGAGGTGTTTCAAAGCTGGCCTATTCCACCTAAACTTCTTCTTTGTCTTCTTTATGGAAGGTGTGCCCTTCTATTGTCATATGGGAGTTATGGAAGGAGCAAAACAGGGGAACCTTTCAAGGGAAGGAAAGATCTCTTCAAAGGACAAAGACAAGCATCATTTGTGTTATGGAAGAAACAATGAAGGATGCTCTTCTCTCCTCCATAGGGAGCTTTGTGTACACTAAGAATGACATACAACTCCATTGTAATTGGACTTGTTTGAAATTTCATAATGGTGGTGTCAAAGATATTGCAGCAATCAAGCAATCTAGGAAAGATTTGAAATGGGAGATACCCGAACAAGGGTGGATTAAAATTAATTTTGATGAGGCTTCCTGGGGAAACCCTAGCCCCTCAAGCGCAGGTGTGGTTGTTAGGGATTGTAAGGGGGGTGTGCTTGCCTTAGCATCCCAAAGACTGAATGATAGCACCAACAATGTAGTTGAGGCTTGTGTTGCATTGTTGGCTCTTCAACTTGGCAAGATGATGAAGCTACAAAAGGTTCATCTTGAAGGGGACTCGCAAATTATTGTGAATGCCATAAAAAATGGAACTGTGCTAAGGCTTGGCACCTTCAAAATACTATGGAGGAGATCTATCTTGTTCTTCATTCTTTTCCTGATTTCAAAATTAGGCATGTTCGAAGGGAATGCAATATGGAAGCGGATATTGTTTCAAAATGGGCCACCAATCTTGAGAAAATCAATGAGGTTCGTGTGGAGATGTTTATTGCAGATTTTTGAACCTCTAACTGTTTCCTATGCTACAGGATTGAGTCATTATTTTTTAAATTAAAAATAGGGCGGGTTTGATTCCTCTTATTTAACTAGAGATGGTTTGGATGCATTGAGTAAGGTTATAACAAACAAGGTGGTTATCATCCAAAGTTCAATTGATGGTAACACATGGTGAGTGGATGATGCAGGTGGCCTAGTCAACATATGCATGATAGATCACAATGATGGGATTTTCACATGAGGCCATTGGTTTCACAATCGGCGGTAAAGATGCATGCATGAAGGACAAGTTGTTTGGTTGATGGCATCAACAAAAGAAAAAATCTAAATGATTAAAGGGTAGCTATCACGAATGCATTCTAGATGAATTAAATGAGTGTAAGGTAAGGCATGTACGACGATGATACCTTTCATAGTAATTATGCTTTGGCGTAGGGTGGTTGAGGTTGAAATGATTGGTGATTTCGCCGAGACAAGAGCTTTGTTCTCAATGTAAACTCACATCTAGCGTCTAAATTCTCATTCTCTTAAAACCCCAAGATAGAAAGTGAAATTAATAGGTGAAAGAGGATGGAAGCCACCTTCTCTGTCTGAATGAAGAAGCAACAAAAATCGTTTGAAGAGCCAGTAAGCAAAGAAAAAATGTTGGGGTTGCTCAATTTCAAGGATGAAGCATTGGCTCTGGCAACATTGGAGGTTTTGGGGTCACAATTCTAGCAAATACATATGAAGAGGAGATCGAATGTAGATGTTATTTCTATTATTATCACTTGGGCACTTCAATTGGGAAAAATTGAAAGAGATGTCAAGCTGCTGGTTGAATTCTTGTTTGATAAGGATATATTGTTAGGATTAGACTCTGTCCTTGAATGGGAAGAGCCAGGTGTTGGGTTCGATTACAATGAGTGCTTTGAAGAGTTTAGTGATGGAGTTCAATTTGGGCAAGTTCTGTTGCTTTACTTGTGGGGGAAAATAAACAAGCAGGCCTACCAAGAAAACATTGGTAGCAAATGGCACAGATTGAAAGCTCTGGCGGAAAGAATTTGTTTGGGAGAGGAGGAAAGAAACATGGCAATGCTTGAGCTAGTGCCTAGAATGAAGCGTTTCCCCAGAAGGGGAAAGGAGGTTGTTGCTGAATGAGGTGCCTTAAAAAGGCAATTTTGGTTTTTGTAAGCCAATAGCGATATCTGGTAGCGTTTTCAGGTTTTTTAAGTCTTCCCCAATGATTGTAATGCATAGTTGAATAGGGTATATTGTTGTAATGATGCCACTTTGTGGTTTTTTCTACTGTTAAATGTTTGTTGTTTATGACTTAGCGGATATGTAGATCATAGCGGTCTTGAAGAGTCTGTTGGTTTTTAAATCTTACTATTATGGTCGTAGGTTGCTTGGTGGTAGGTGATGGTTTATGCAGATATATATAGTAAATCTGATCATTGTAATCCTTATGTATTTCCCTTTAAATATCAATAAAAAATATTGTTATAGACCAAAAAAAAATCCAACGTCCTTTCTATTTGTGTGAGAACTATCTTGCGTCAAACCTTGAATTATGGTGCACAAAAATATTGGACATTAAATAACAAGTGTGAGTATTTTAAATTGACAACTGCTATCATGGCCATTGGAAGGCGCTTAGATATTGGGTTCTTTCCCCTAGTGCATGTCTTGATGGAATTAATTGCATCTCTCTCTAAACTTGTCATTAGAAATGTCCAATATTAACAAGTGTAAGAGTTGTTACCACTCACCTATTCTTTTCCTACAAAGCTTCTTCTAAAATCTTATAATACTTTTTTATAATCAATGTATCTTATTGAATGGTAAGTGCACAAAGAGGGGGACCAAAAGATGCCTCTCAACTTTTTGGTCCCCAAAAAAGCATATGGTGTGTGCCTTATATAGTGCACGCCATATGGTTTGGTGTGTCGATCCTTAGGCTTGAGCACACCAAGCCTATTTGGCATGCGCCAAATGTTGCAATAAAAACATGTAGAAAATGCTCTACATATGGTGTGCGCCATATATGGCACATGTCATATATGATATACACCAAATGTTAAATATGAAAGTTTTCATCAAGTTTGTGGAAGTTTGAACAAGTTTGTCAAACTCAAACTTATTCAAATGATCAATTGATCAACTAGAATTAAACTTCAAAGTCGGCCCTTCAAAACTTTCTGAACTCAAACAGAGTAAAAATGCAGAAATTGGATTTGGAATCAACTGGGCAAAGTGGTCAAATAGATTGACCAAGGTCTAGAAATCTCCAAGGAAGTACACTTCCATACTTGCAATGTAGGGGAAAAGTCATTTCTTCAAGATCTTAAATTGGGTGCAACTTGTGGGAGCTCAAAGTAGGCTACTTAGAATTCTGCATTTGACACTCAGAAAATTAGAATAAAATGGAAACAAAATAGCTCAAGAAAACTTATCATACGAACTCACAAGGGTCTCAAAATGGGCATGGAGATTTACTTTCATGCCTACAACATAGTGCAACACTCCTTATGCCATGACTATCAACTGGGCCCAAGATAAAGACCTCTAAAGTAGGTCACTTAGTAAGCACTGAATAAATGCAAAGTACAGATTTGGGTAGTAACCTCCACATGACTATCTCCAAAACACATCCAATCTGATTTATGAGAGCTGAAAACCAATATAATTGCTTGATGATAGGTGAGGAACATGTCCCCCAAGTGGTTTTTCACAAAAATCATCAAGTCATTTTTTACTTGCATCCAAACTTGGCCTCTTACAAAAAATTTTAGGGGCACTAACTTTGCCTTAGAGAAATTTTCAGAATAGTCACTCTAAAATTTATCCAGAATTTTAGAGTTCCAACATGGTGCCAATGACATTCTTATCACTCGGTCTCAGTACTAATGTCCATGTTTTATTTTTCTGTATCTGCTCAATTTCTTCATTCATTGCAATAATCCATTCTTCATTTTCAAGTGCATCTCTAACATTTTCAGGTTCAAATTCACAGATCAAACATGTGTTGTCTTTCAAATTACTTCGTGTCATCATGCCAGCTCTCTTATCTTCAATAATATGATTCTATGGGTGATGTCTTCTTACATATTTTTCAAGTACACATTCAATTATTTGTTCTTCATTGTGTTCTCCAGTAGGTTCATTGTGTTCTTGATCGTGATCTTCATTTGCAACATTATCTCGATTCTCGGTTGTTGCCTCTTGTTGCTCGGTAACATTACCCTGTTGCAGGACAACGTTATGTATCTACTCGGGAAAAGTGTCTGGTTCTTCAATGTAGAAAAATATACTATAATCTTTTGGTTCTTTCATACTTTCCTCATCATTATTCTCAGCAAATTCATCAACTCTTACAATTGCACTTTCAGTGATCTTGTTAGAAATCTTGTTCAAACATTTATAAGCTTTTCTCTTAGTAGAATATCCAAGAAATATTCCTTCATCCCTTTTTGAATCAAATTTTCCATTTTTATCATCTTTCAAAATATAACAATGACTTCCAAATATTCTAAAATAACTCACATTAGGTGTATAACCATACCATAATTCATAAGGTGTCTTGTTTGTATCTTTCTTCAGTTGTGCTTGGTTTAGTGTACTGTATAAAACAGTACTTACACCTTCTCTTCAGTATGTTTGTGCAATATTATTTTGAATCATCATTGTTCTATCACAATCCACAATTGGTCGATTTCTCCTTTCAACAATTCCATTTTGTTGTGGTGTCCTCGGTGCAGAGACATGTCTCTTAATTCCATACTCATTACAACAGTTAGTAAAATCATCATAAATAAATTCACCTCCTCTATAAGATCTCAAATATTTAAGTTCTCTACCACTTTCTTTTTCCACTTTATCTTTGTACCATTTGAACATCTTAAATGCTTCAAATTTTTCTTTTAAGAGCATGACAGTCATCATTCTAGAGTAGTCATCAACAAATAAAATAAAGTATCTGTCACCATAATAACTTCGTGTTCTCATTGGTCCACATAGGTTTTTATGAACTATCTCCAAAATATCATTAGATGAAAAATTCTTGCTCTTAAAACTAGATTTTGACATTTTTCCCATTTGGCAATTCTTGCACATTACATGGTCAGGTTTAGATAAGCTCGATAAGCCTCTAACTTTTCTTTTCTTACTAATCTTCACCATGTTGTAAAAATTTACATGACAAAGACTCTTATGCCACAACTATACATCTTCATTCTTAGCCATCAAACAAGTAGTTTCAGCAGTGTCAAGATAGAATAGATTACCTTTTGATTGTTCACTAGTGTCGATCAACTTTCCTGTTTCATCATAGATTCTAGCTTTTATGTTTTCAAATGCAACTCGATGACCTGTGTTATTCAACTGTGAAACACTCAACATATTATAATTAAGTCCTTTCACCCAATATGCATTCTCATATTTGATTTGACTATTCAACAATATAGTACCTTTTCCTTTCACTTGACAAGGGGTATCATTTCTCATTCTAACAAATCCACCATTATAATGTTCAAGAAATTCAAATTTTTCTTTATCTCGAGTCATGTGATGTGTGCAATCACTATCAATAACCCAAATGTCATGTTTACTAAATTTAGAAATAAGTGTTGTTTCAACATACTTTTCATCTTCTTCTGAATCTTCTTTCAAAGCTACAAATATTGTCTCAATATCTTCATCAGTGTCATAATCAATGTCATTATCTTTATCTTCAGCAATACAGCAAGCCTTCTTGCCTTTGTCTTTGTAATCTCAGTTATTTCTTCTGTCATACTGTTGGTTGCTTCTGTATTCTCGGTCATCTTTTCTGTCATTAGATATTTCATTTCTTTCATCATTATTTCTGTTAGGGCATCGAGCAACAAAGTGTCCAATTTATTTACAATTAAAGCATATCAAAGGTAGTTTACCTTCATTCCTTCCTTTTCCTTTGTGCAATATTCTAACCATTAATGCTTCAATTTCATCAAGTTCTTTATCATCACTGTCATTGTCATTGTTATTTCTTATCATGTGTTTGCTACTAATTTTCAGAGAAGACATAAATGCAGATTCCATAGTAGGTACAACACTATTGTCAAAATTGTTCAGCTCCAAAGAAACCAGTCTACCAACAAGGCTATCAACTGTAATATTATTTCTAGGTGTTGCTCTCATTTCATGTATAACAAATACTCTTATAAAATTTATATGCAATAAAGTTCTAAGAATATTACTCACAATAGTGTCTTCATCAATAGTTCCACCTGCTCCATGAATAACATTCACAAACTCCTTGATTTGGTTATTGTACAGTGTTATGTTCTCTCCTCCTTTCAATCTCATGTCATCAAAGTTTCCTCAGAGACTTTCATCTTTAGCTCTTTGTACATTTACATCTCCTCCATAAACTAGTGTAATATTGTCCCACATCTACTTGGTTGATGTACATGTCTTGATATCCTCAAATTCAACATCAGTTAGTGAAGAAGCAATTTCTACCATCATAGTGTTGTGTTCCTGTTTCTCTTTCATTTGAGTAACAATCAAAGGTCCAATAGGTAGGATGAATTCATTATCTAGGTATAGTGTTAAATCATCTCCAATCCCTGATAGGTATAGTCTCATTCTGCTCTTCCATGTTGACAAGTTCTCCTTGTTCAGCTTCGGTGCATCTCTCTTATACATCTTGTGATCTTTAGCTTAAGTCCTTTAACACTTTTCTTCTAAGCACTCTACGCTCTGATACCAATTGTTAGAATAACTAAGAGGAGTGGGTGAATCAGTTGGCTCCCAATTATCCTAAAGTCCCAAATTCTCCCAGATGTATATCACAACAATTTCAAACATATAAATCAACTCGATGAAATGTAAACTATGATCTCAAAATTTAGTCTTACCGAGTAGCAGTAAATCAATACTGTGATTACCGATCAATGTAGATAAAGTAATGTGTAAAGAAAAATAACAATCCACAACAATCATAAACATTAACACATAGATTTTTAACGTGGAAACCTTGCTAAGGGAAAAACCACCTGGGACCGATAACCCAAAATATTTCACTCTTCTGAAGTGAGCTCGGTTAAGAGCCAACCCTGTTAAAGGTTACAATGCACACTATTAAATGTGACCTAGTTAGAGGATTTAAAACTAACAATGGTTAAACTGATACAATAATGACCTGATTCAAATACAACTTTGTTTGCAGATTTTTAGATTTATGCTATGTACATAATACCTCTGATCAATTTGTTCACTTTAGTTCATCTGATTCTTCATACTCTATTCTGCTAGGTTAATTCTCTTTCCTCTGTGGCTCGGTGTTGTCTGCAGAAATGTTGGGTTCTATCTTTAACCACTTTGATCAGTCATACATGAAATTTTCATGTGTGCATCATAGCATCATTGATTCATAATGAATCTCTTATCTCTTATATAGACATCATAACTCATTTAATTTGCATCCTTTAGATTTTGCCGCTTAATCTCCATCGTTGGTTTTGCCGCTTAATCTCCATCGTTGGTTTTGCCGCTTAAACCTTCCTCGACAGTTGTGTCAAAAACATGTTTCAATCTCCTTCATCCGATCTTCCTTGAAATTTTATAGTCATTTGATCATCATAAGAAACCTTATCATTTACCTCGGAATCATCAATTTTCTAGCTCATCGTTTTAGTTGGCCTTGGTTTGATTTAATTGCTTGGTCAATACCGTGATGGGTGGCTGCAAGAAGTTGAGTCCCAATTTTGGGCAAAAAGTGGAAGTGTTTTTAAAAATTTATGTCAATTCATGTCAAAATTGAAGGCACTTAGAGATTGAATCTCAAAACAATCCACTAACAGAAAATATATTGCTCGGAGTCTAGTTATCAAATATGTAATTTATTTGAATACCCACATGGTAAATAATATATTTTAGTAGGCATGTTTAAAAACCTCTTTTTCAAAATGACTGTTTCAGGACCATACCCTGCATGTGTACAACCATCCTATTTTGAAGTAAATAAATAAATTTTTCTAAATCCTTCTGGGGGAAGGTACCTAACACATCAAAGATTGGTCAGAATATTTTTTTCTTTTTTTAATTGAATATATATATTTTTTATTAATTTTTAATTGACTATAAAGTATATTTTCAAAACCTCTCGTGTACGACCACCATAATTTGATAAAAATTTCACTTTTTTAGATTTTTTTTATTTTGAAGAAAATTCTATGTAGATTGGGCTCATATAATTTATTTTTTCAAAAACCTAAAATCAAAAAATTTATTAAAGTTTTAGTGAACCTTACTATTTTAAGTTTAGGTACCACTTTTGATTAATAAATATTGTAAAAATAGTAAAATTTATCATATCACTATAAAATTTATATTTTTGAAATCTAGACAGTAAGAGCTCTAATGGGTTTTCATTTCGTTAAAAAATTCAATTAGGAAGACCCTCAAAAAATTATGGCAAGACAAAAATTTGGTATTCAAATGCCTTCGCCATTATTTTGGAGGTCCAAGCATAGGCTTGGTCCCACCCAACCTGTCCCGAACCGAAATCCAATGCAAAGGGTGGTTTGGTAAATTCAAATTTTAATAAAAGGGCACATGTTTAAAAATGTGTACCCGTTTCTTAAATATAATAAATCGCAATGTAAAAATGAGTTTCCTATTAAAAAAAAATTAAAAAACGGGCACCCGGTTTGAAAAAAAAATGGGCACCCATTTTTTGAATTTTAGATCGGGTGTTCGAGCCTAAGACGGGTGCCCATTTTTTTCAAAATGGGTGCCCGTTTCTAGTGGTAGTTTTCAATCCCACAATACTTCCGCCAAATTGGTACCCAACTTCTTGCACTTACCCTGATGTGTCGGTGATCCCTAGCTCGGTTATCACTATGCTCGGTATACACTATATTTACTCGGTGTTCACTGTAACTCGGTGTATACATAACTCTTCAATTACCGACCACATAAGCTTTGTTTGTTCCAGATCTTTAATCCATAGTAGATGTTTGTTACCATAATGATACTCAAATAAGTTGACATCAATGACAATACATAAACTGATTAATGTCTATTATCACATCTGTAACTCGGTTGATTATCAACAGAATGACTTCAAACATACAATCAGTTGTAGTTCATTAGAATATTCATGCAATACTACTCATAGAGTCAAACACTCACATCACCTACATATTTCTCAATATTATTTGCTTTATGCAAAGCATTGTATGCACCCTAAAATGGTTGCCTAGACTTTGGGCCCCCATTTATTTATCAAATTTCTGAATCAATGCTTTGAAACATTTTCAATTTAAATCAATTTCCTTGATCAAATTGTAATTAATTCAATTATTCAATTATTTCAATATTTCCTAAGGTTTGATCATTTTTATCTAATTAAAAGATTTAATCTCTCTTTTAATTAAATAAAATTCCTCTTATTTAATTAAAAGATTTAATCTCTCTTTTAATTAAATAAAATTCCTCTTATTTAATTAAAAGATTTAATCTCTCTTTTAATTAAATTCCTCTTATTTAATTAAATTCAATTCCTCCCATTTAATTAAATAAAATTCTTCTAATTTATTTAATTGAAAGAAAACCCCTCTTTTAATTAAATAAATAAAAAATCCCCACTTTTCTTCTTATCCTATGTTGCACAAATAAAGCATTATTCTTATTTTATAAAAAGGGAAAAA
>MU223159.1:576533-599067 GCA_018584345.1 Thuja plicata
TGAATCTCTCGTTTCATGGTGTATTTGCAATAGACACAACTAGGTCAATCTGAGGGCCTTCATTTTATATTTTTACACATCCATGACTAGAGAGCTATGGATCGATATTTGAGGCCTCATTCTTGAGTAACCTTGAATGAAATGATTCATAGAAGTGTGACAACATTTATGCACACAAGCATATCCTCATTTTAATATCCACAACAATGTTTATGCTCATTCCATAACATATAAAACATATTTCAATATGATAATATGAATGTAAGAACAAGAATGATACATTCTATATAATCTACTCTCTTGCTCATTCTTTTGATAGTCAACATGAGCATGATAGAGAGCATCATAACATAACACAAGACTAGCATCATAGAAGACATATCCTAGCCACCACAAGATCATTTAAAATAAATCTCAAAACAAAAGTTCACAGATTTTGCTATGAAATCATAAAGGATGAGCATAAAATAAATAAAACAATGCATGAACAAGAATCACATTTAATAGATAAGATGAATGGTGCCAAGAGAGATACTAAAATGAGTAGATAAATGTAATATTCAAGGATAATAAATACTTATGTGCACATCAACATCGTTGACACAAGTTGCTTCAGTGAAGGTCCATATACATAAAATCATAAAACACCTTCTCAAATTATTTGAGAGACATCTCCCCTTTGAATTATCTCCCCACTAAGAATGGTTCAATTGGAAATGTAAAATTGGTTATTATTCTCCCCCCACAATGTACAATTCTCACTCTTACATCGTTGAACAATTCTCATGTCTTCTTATGAAATGACTTGATTTCTCCAAGAGAGGTGACACTCTATAATTTATTCTTTCTTTCTAGAAAGAGACACCCTTCCTTGAATTCATGCTTCTTTGTTAATTCTTGACCGTGATCATAACAAATTAATATATCTCTTTAATGAAAGTCACTTTCAGGAATTTCACATAGACCTGTACACATTCCGTCATAACCTTTGAACCCCACATTTTCTTTCCAATCTCTTCGGTGATATTCTTTGATAAAACTGATAAGAGAATTCAAATTGAAAGACCACTCATATATACTGAGTGACTAACACAAGCCAGATTGAAGGATTAAAAGCTTCAAGTCACCATACATCCAAAGGCACTATAGAACATGACCAAACACATGGCAAGCATTAGTAAAAAATACTAGGTAATAACAACATCAATTATCCCCAATCATGAATTCAAACTAGATTTTTTGGTAGACACTCATAGCCTTAGTGCATTATTAAAATATTTTTACGCAAAAATCATCCATCATTTAATCAACCAAAATAATTCATGAAATTTTATTTTCGCTCTGACATCACACATGCATAAAACAATCATTTTTCTATAAATTCATTACTCACAAGAACAGATAGTTCACATTTATTTAAAATAGATTTGATGGATATGCAATCTCAACAAAAGTTGCACAGTCATTCCCAATACTACAAGGTTCTACCATCTTCCTTTCCAATCTTATGTAATCTAATATGCAAGATGAAAATATGCAAACACGTTTGCAAAGTCCTACAAGTTTTCTTTTCATGCATGTCATGCTAAGTTCAGGAAAAAAATGCAGATTCTAAACTCACGATCTTCTTTTTCAAAGGATCTATCTCATTTTTCTTTACTTTTATACACAAAATGTAGATTATATCTCTAGAAGAATTTAAAACATGAATGACTCAAATCATCCTAATTCTAATAACATGCAATGAACAATCATCAATCCTCTTTCAAAACTACATTTCTCACACATTTAAATTCATATTTTCAATCATCATTTAAAAATGCTCGTTTCAAGCAAAATTGCACAATCACATCAACTAGCACAATGCACCCATTTTCAAGTGCTCCAAAAGGTGATATAACAATTACAACTTAAAACAAGAAAAACAATTAGGTAGTCACATGCCACACACATATACACACAAGGTCTTAGCATTACTTTATATAAAAAGGCATTGCCTTGAGAGTGGTAACTTTTTACTTCTATAATTCTAAGGCAAAGGACATCCTTCACTTTCTTGTCAGGAGTTACCATATCTGGGAGACTATCTCTCTACTTTAGCTACCCATTCCACATGGTTCAATTAACAACTCAAAGAACTGGAACTTACATACATACACTAAGTAGTATTAGGCTTGAGGTCCGTGTGATCAAATGTCACAACTAAGCATAGTGAACTCAAGGCCCTAGAGTCGAATCTAGAGCTCTAATACCGAAATGTAGAAACCACCACTATATATATATATATATAATTTAGACATGATCTTGCAACGATCATTTACTAGCATGTTTATTTGGACAAACCATAGCTTTGGAAATTTTTGGACCAATCCATGCTCAAATATCAACTTACTATAAATAGTTAGGGTGGCTTCAAGAAGTTGAGTCCCACTTTTGGGCAAAAAGTGGAAGTGTTTTCCTTGTTTTTCAAATTTTCTGTCGATTGATGTCAAAATTAGAGGCACTTAGAGATTAAATCTTTGAAATCTTTAATAATATAAAATGTAGTGCTTAGAGTCTACTTTTCAAATATGTAATTCATTTCAATACCCACATGGTAGAAATTGGTTTATAGTAGGCATGTTTAAAAATGACTTTTTCAAATGCATGTAGGACCATGCCACACACGTGTACGACCACCATATTTTGACCTAAATGAAGAAATTTTTGTGAATCTATGTGGAGAATAATACCTAAGACACCAAAGACTGATGAGCATTTTTTTAATTAAATTTTAATTGACTGTAAAGTATAAATTTTTGAAACCTCTGGTGTACAACCACCATAAATTGAGGAAAACTTAACATTTTTTCATTTTTTTATCTTCTAGGAAATTCTATGTAGATTAATGTCAGATAATTTATTTTCCAAAAAATGTAAAAATAATAAAGTTATTTAAAATTCAGTGAACCTCACTGTTTAAAGTTTAGGTACCACTTTTGATTAATAAATAATGAATCAATAGTAAATTAATCACATCATTACAAAATTTACGTTTTTGAAATCTATACAGTAAGAAGTCTAATGGGTTTTTGTTTTGTTAAAAAATTCAATTGGGAAGGCCTTCAAAAAATTATGGCAAGGTAGAAATATGGGATTCCAGTGCCTTAGCCATTATTTTGCAAGCCCAAAGCATAGGCTTGGTCCCACCAAGCCTATCCTGACCCAAAATCCAATGCAAAGGGTGGCTTGTAAATTCAAATTTAAAAAAAGGTACACACATTTGAAAACACGTATCTGTTTCTTAAATATAATAAATCGGCGTGTAAAAATGAGTTTCTAGGCATAATTTAAAAGAAAAATTCAAAATAGACACTCATTTTTTGAATTTTTGTATCAGGCGTCAGAGCCTAAAATGGGTGCCCATTTTTTTCAAAACAGGTGCTCGTTTCTAGCAGCATTTTTTAAGTCCACAAGACTTTCGCTGAATTGGGACCCAACTTCTTGCACTTCTCCGTAACCTTATGTAAATGCAATGTCTAGACACCATTTTCCTAGCAAAAATGGTGCTTAGACCTGATAATTACAAAAGGTTAATGTTGATAGTTGGGCATGAGGAATTAATTGCAAGAGGGGTGCCCCTTGCAAAGTTTGGGGGGATGACCCCTTGATGAGGGGTATGAGAGTCATGCATCCAGGTAGGGACAAACATGACATTTTATGTATATTTTATTATTGTAAGTCTAGACCATTCATCATAGTTCTCATATATGACGATACATATTATGTTGGCTTTGCTTGTCCTATAAGGAACCTCTATTTTATGAGGGCACTGTATTATGATTATGATGTATTTTGAGAGTTTAATAGTATTGAGTTGTCATCAAGTCTCTAGTTGGTGATACCCCTATGTAAGGCTTGCTCTGTAAGTATACTATAATCTTGTGATTTCTAAATAATATATTGGGTGACTTTTGGAGTGTGTGGTTTTTATTTCAAAATTGTTTCTCCTGTGTGTGTGTATTTGGGAACCTGTTAAGAAAAACACAAACACTCAATAAGTCATTGCATTAGTTCAAAACGGTTAGACAAGCATGTAAAACCACCTAATATCGACCTATTGCCTGCTAACTAGGAAGAGTGTGATTAGTAACATATAAGCCCTCATAATATGCTACAATCAGTGACAAATACAACCTAGCATGAAGGATTTTTAGTTAAAAACAAGCTAAAAAGATGATAAACAAGCATTCTAGCTCTAAGCATGTGAATAATAACAATGAAAAAGCATGAAATAAGAAGTGAAGTACTAGTCTAGGATTAATCCAACAACATAACAATGTATTTTTAATCTAAGGTGAAGGCTTATTTATTCTCAAAAATGGCTTCTATTTATACAAGAATGAGAGAGAGAGAGAGAGAGAGAGAGAGAGAGAGAGGGGACAAGGTGAATTAATGAGTGAAGGGGCTCATTAATGGAGGTGTAAGAACCATTAATGCCCAAGGCATTAATGAGACATGGAGGAGACATGGGCTAAAGGCATCTTCATTAATAAGGTATTAATGAAAGCCTTAAAGAAGCAAGGTAGAGTGTAAGAGGTTGGCTTGAGAAAGTGGACCTTAAGGAAGTCAAGCTTGAGAAAGTGAACTTTCTCAAGTGGGTTGAGTTGCTAAGCATTCCTTAATGGAATGTGACAACATTAGGATGTGACATTGTTTTGCATGTGTCGAGAAACATTGTGTTTGTGAGGCAAACCATCCTAGAGCAACCTAGCAACCGTAACTGACTATGCCATCAAAGATGCCCCCAGTGCAGAATGACCTATTCTTAAGACGTAAAGATAGACAAATCTCAAAGGAGGATAAGATAGTCATGTAGGAAAAAATGAAGTTAGCGTATGAGCACAGGCAAAATTATGAAGACATAGTATCAGTAGTGCATTGATAGATGGAGCACAAAACACAAGTGACGCCTGATTGCCAGGTTTTCACCACTTGGCCAGATCTTTTTCTTTCTTTTTGCTACCAAGATGCCTGTTTTACCAGGTGCTCACCAAGGCACTTTTTTTTTAAATTTTTTTTTGCCATTTTTGCTTTTTCGAATGTTTTTGTAGTATAAAGCGCCTGTTTACCAGGTTTTCACCAAGGATACCCTTTTCTGAAAGACCTTTTCCACTGTTTTTGGATTTCTTCAGGATCAATTTTTTTGAATGTTTTCGGTATTTTGCAAGAACTTTTTGTTGTACAGGCTCTGCTAGCCGAACATTAAGCGTAGAACCGCTTCAAATGTAGAGTGTTGATAGGATCTGGAAGAACGTCTCCTTCAGGTGTAGCTAACTCATAAGCTCCAGTCTTGAAAGTAGCAGTGATAACATAAGGTCCCAGCCAGTTAGGTTCAAACTTTCCTTTTTGCTCTCTGTTAGGCTGGTTCTTAGGATTCTCCTTGAGGACGAGATCTCCTACTTCAAATTTGCATGGTTTGACCTTCTTGTTGTAACCTTTGGACATTCTTTCTTGGTACACTTTGAGGTGATCGAACGCTTGTTGTCTGCGCTCATCTAGTAGGTCTAGAGAATTTACCCGATCAATGCGATATTGCTCATCAGTAACTAGTCCCTGTAAAGATATTTGCAAAGATGGGATTTCAACTTCAATAGGTAATACTGCTTCAGTGCCATAGACCAGAGAAAATGGCATGGCTCCAGTTGGTGTTCGGATGCTTGCTTTGTAGGCCCATAGTGTCGGATTCAGTTGTAGATGCCATACTTGCTCACAGTTCTGTGTAGAATCTTGAGAATATTTTTGTTTGATGCCTTAGCCTGTCCATTACCTTGAAGGTAATAGATTGAGGAGCAATATTGAGTGATATGGAACTGTTCATAGAGGTCATCAATGTCTTGATTTTTAAATTGGCCCCCATTGTCTGTCACAATTGAAGAGGGTATCCCATATCTACAAATAATGTAGTTCAGAATGAACATAGCCACCTGTTTGCTAGTGGCTTTGATTAGCGGCATGGCTTCGACCCACTTCGTGAAATACTTAGTGGCCGTAATGATAAACTTGTGTCCATTTGAAGAGTTGGGATATATTTGTCCAACCAAGTCAAAGGCCCATTGCTGAAATGGCCAATGTGTTATGAAAGGTATTAGTTCTCTGGAAGGAGCATGAATAAGGTTTCCATGTGTCTGGCATTTAAGACATGCTTTTGAAAATTGAATAGCATCTTTCTCCATGGTAGGCCAATAATAGCCTACTCTGAGCAGTTTTTTAGCTAATGAAAATTCATTCAAGTGTGATCCACATATGCCTTCGTGGACATCTTTTAATGCTAGATCAGACTCTTCGAGTTCTAAACATCGAATAAGTGTACCGTCGAGACTACATCGATATAGGTTGTTAGTTATGAGGACGTAATGCGTTGCTGTCCTAATCAGGGATCTTTTCTCATTTCTGGATAAATTGGCGGGAATGGTTTGTTTGGAAAGGTAAGCAATGATACTGGCATATCGAGATTGATCTAGGGTGTTCAAGGCACATATTACCTGGTATCCAGGGTTAGCAAAGGCAGGATAGGATATTTCTTCCACCAAGAAGTCATAGCGGAATTGATGCTCCTCCAGTTGTAACATGGATGCCAAGGTAGTCATAGCATCGACAACCTTGTTCTCTGATCTTGGTATCTAATGGAAGGTGACGAAGACAAAGTACTTCTTCAGATCTTCAACTAGTTTCTTGTAGGGCATCAACTTTTCATCTTTTGTTTGATACTCCCCATTGACTTGATTGATAATTAGTTGGGAGTCACCATATACGTGTAACTCAATGATCTTCCATTCCATGCCTAGCTTGAGTCCGTTGACCAATGCTTCATATTCTGAGATATTGTTGGTGTATGGAAACATCAATTTGTAAGATTTGGGAATCTTGTATCCTTGTGGAGTTATGAAGAGAACCCCTGCTCTAGATCCTTGTTGAGTGAATGAATCGTCAAAGTACATCTTCCAGGGATGTTCAGTGAGATGCATGATTGTTTCATCAGGAAATTCAATTAGTAAGGGTTCATCATCCTGGAGCGGTGAATCAACCAATTGATCTGCAAGTACCTGTCCTTTGATAGCTCTCCGTTTGACATATTCAATATCAAACTCACTTAGAATTAGGACCCATTTTGCCAAACATCATGTTAATGCTATTCTACTCAAAAGATACTTTAGAGGGTCTATCTTAGCAATGAGCTTCACTGTATGAGAGAGCATGTAGTGTCTCAATTTCTGTGATGCAAAGACGATTGCTAAGCATGCTTTCTCAATAATGCTATAATTGAGCTCATAAGTGACTAGGGTTCTACTAATGTAGTAGATAGCTTGTTCTTTCTTTGTTTCATCTTCTTGCGCCAGTATTACTCCTAGGGATGTAGCTATAGCTGAAATGTATAGGAGTAAGGGTTTTCCATGACTAGGTGCCATAAGAATAGGTGGAGCAGCCAGCTACCCCTTCAATTTTTTGAAGTTTGCTTCACAGTGTTCATCCCATTTGAATGTAACCCCTTTATGTAGTAGCTTAGTAAAGGGTTGTGCCTTATCTGCAAGTTGGGACATGAATCTCCTGATAGACTAGAGTCTCCCTTGTAGCATCCTCATTTGACTGATGTTACATGGAGGATCCATCTCTAGAATAGATTTTACCTTTGCAGGATCTACCTCAATTCCCTTTGCTGATACTATGAATCCTAGGAGCTTGCTTGATTGGACTCCAAAGGCACATTTCTTTGGATTGAGCCTGAGTTGGAACTATTCCATTCGATCCAATATCTTTCTTAGGTCAACAATGTGAGTACTTCTTTCTTTGGATTTAGCCAAGGTGTCATCGACATAGTCCTCCATGTTCTTGTGCATCATGTCATGGAATATTGTTGTCATAGCTCTTTGATATGTTGCACCGGCATTCTTTAACCCAAATGGCATGACGTTCTATCAAAATGTGCCCCATGCGCATGTGAATGCGGTTTTCTCTTGATCCTCAAGGGCGATCTTGATTTGATTATAGCTCGAGAATCCATCCATTAATGAATACATCTTGTAACCTGCTGTAAGGTCTATGATCATGTCAATGTTTGGTAGAGGGAAATCATCCTTCAGACATGCTTTGTTGAGGTCTCTGAAGTCCGTATAGATCCTGATAGATTTATCAGATTTAGAAATGGGGACCACATTGGAGATCCATGGTACATAGGCAATGACTCGAATAAATCCAGCTTTTAACAACTTTTCTAATTCTGCTTTTACCAATAATGCAACATGAGGATGCATTTTTCTAAGTTTTTGTTTCACGGGCTTGATCCCAGGAGCTATTGATAAGTGGTGCATGATTAGATTAGGATCTAGCCCTGGCATATCAGTGTAAGACCATGCAAAGTTGATCTTTTTCTCCTTCAGTAAATTTATTGTACCTTCTCTTCTTCTGATAAGGATTGTGCCAGATGAACTATTTGAGGATTTTCAATCGTGCCCAAGTTTACTGGCTGTGTTGGTTCAATCAATACCGAAGATCTTTCCTGAAAGTGTTCAAGGAGGATATCATGAGTCTCATCCTTTGGCGCCTCAAAGAGGTTTTCACCATTGGATACGTCTTTTTTCTTTACTGTTTTGGGATCTGATACTACCACTGAGTGGTTTTCACCATAAGTCCACTTTTTCTTTTTATTTTTCAGTTTGTGACTAAGAAACTTGATATCCTCCTATGACATGTTCTCGCTCCTTGCATTGGTTGAAGAAGGGTAAGGTTCACAAGCATTAAGATAACAAGATAGGGAGTGGTCATTGGAAAAGTTGAGGGCAGGAGTAGGATATGTTTCAGTCCAATAAATTAGGTCTAGAAGTACCAATTTTAGGGAGTCAGATTCTGGGAAGGACAACATCGTGTTAGTATCAAGACCATTAACTGACATGACACGATCCGTTAAGTTAATTTCTTCGATATTTAGATCAATAAGAGTGAGATCGTTGTTAAAAGGGTCGTTGTCAGTCATATATGGATCGAACTCTAGCGACTCATCAGTAGATATATCATCATTATCCATTTGTAAAAGGAGGCTTCTTTCTTGTAGCCTATGAAATTCTTGTAGACTTATGTATTCACCAGTGTCGCCATCAATGATCGGGGGAATGAACTTTTATTCTGCTTCAGGAGGATCAGTATCATTAAAAGGAGTGTTAGGTCGTTTACTAGGAGCTGATGAAGCTGCAAACATGTGAATTGTATCTATCCCAATTTCTTTAGAGGCAATAGATAGCCGATCCCACTCCTAGTCATGAGAGTCCATGACATCATCATCAGATATGTTTAAATATTTAGCAATGTTTATTTGATGGACTCGATTAGCTTCTTGTAGATCAAAGTGAGGTAGATCGAGGATATGTGAAATTGTTACTTATTGCCCCCAGTTATGATGTAGATTCTATGGTTGGGGTTCCTCTTGAGTGATTGTTGCTATGGTGTCTCCTACCTCTTGAATGGGAGGTTGTGCTATCAAACAAGTGTGAAGATCCCATGGTACCTCAAAGCTAGGTACATAGCGCTCTCCTTGATATTCAGGATCCTCCGTACCAATATGTAGTAATCTCTCATAAGGCCATGGTTCCAATATTATCTCATCTATTTTATCACTCCCTGTTTCAGAAGGTGGACTATCTTTAGAAGTAGGTTTGTTGGATTGAGTATTAAAACCCAGTCCTGTTTTATATTTGTTGGGGCAAAACTCCATAGGTATGGGTTCAATGATCCCTCATCCTGTGTCATTCGGAGGTCCCTTTCCTTTCTAACCCATTTGTGTAAGGAAATCATATCCCTTTCCATACTGCTCGGGGGATATCTTCACATGTTTGACCTCATATTCCACTGGTTCTCCTTTGTAAAGCCAGTTCAAGACTGCCTGTTCTTCTGTGTTATCTGAAGAAGATGTGGACACCTTTATCATGCCAATTGCCTTGTGTACTTCTGGCTCTTTGAATGCTAGAGGCGTGAATGTTGATGATGGTTTCCCATAGGATCTTGGTGATATCGGAAGGTCTGTCAGTGAAGGAGTTAGATCCAGCTTGTACTCTCCCATACCTGTTTCTTTGAGTTTCAAGGTCTTGCTAAAACTCTTCATAACCATGTCCTTGGTAGTTTCAGGAGCAACTGCATCCATAGCCTCTTTGTTGTGTGGGATCATGCTACCTGCTTTGATATTGTTGCAAGTATAGTTAGCATCTGCAGGAATCGTCACCTTTATCCCATTATGTGGGAACTTGATGCATTGGTGATAAGTGGACGGTACAGCTTGCATCTCGTGAATCCATGGTCTCCCCAGTAGAATATTGTAGGCCAATGGTAAATCCAAAACTTGACATATGACATTTCTTTTAGTCGGTCCAACTCTGATAGGGAGGGCAATGAGACCTTTGGAGGATCTTTCTTCCTCATCATAAGCTTTGATGGTTATCTTGTTTCTAGTGTCAATTGTTTGTTCTGAGAGACCTAGTCTCGTAACAAGATCCAGTGTATAGATATTCAATCCTGCACCTCCATCTATCAATATGCGTCTAACACAAGATTTATGATTAAGGATTTCGATATGGAGGGGTTGATTGTGTGGATGGGTCAATGACTTGTCATCTTCTTCTAAAAAGGAGAGGTAGTGTGGTGCTGAAATGTGATTGACCATCGCTTGAAATTTATCTATATCGATATCTTTCAGAACATTAGCAGCGTGTAGAGCTTGTTCTAGAATTTCTCTATGCACGGTGGATATCTTGAGCAACTCAAAAATGGAAATTTTGGTAGCGGTTTGTTGCAATTGGTCTACCAAGTCATACTTTGCTCCGGGGATAGTGACCACGTGTTTTACTGCTGGTTTAGGAATAGTTACAATAGGAACCTTGGGTGTTGATGTTGGTTTTGGAGGTCCTTTGATTGTAACCTGTGCTTGGCTCCGTGTTACAGCATTTGAGGAGGATGAGGCACGTTTAATTGTAATCACATTGATGGGTTCAGTTTTCATGCTGAGCATATTGATCACATTGTCACTTTTGGAATAGGTGTAGTTTACCTCATTACCTTTCCCTTTAGATGTTTCTCCTTGATTGTAATTAGGAAAGGGTTTGTTAAATGTTGTATGGTCCTCATTGGTAGTATGTTCGTCTACCTTGATATTACCTCCTTCGATGAGGCCTTGCATAACATGTTTAAGTTTGAGACAATTATTAGTCTTGTGTCCCTTATTTTTGTGGAAGATACAATAGGAGTTATCATCCCACCATCTGGGTTTGACCATTGGTTCCCATGGTTTAGAATCGAGAATCGTAAGAAATTTGTTATCCACCAATGTTTTTAAGATGGTCTCAAGAGGTTCCCCCAAAGGAGTGAATGTTCTATGAGGTTTTGAATTCCATGATCCTCCCTTGTTATTATCATTGTTTGCCTTGGGAACGGGGGGTGTTACTTTAGCCTCTTTGCTTGCTTGCATCCCATTGGTTAGATTAAATGCCTCAGGTTTAGAATTAATGTGAGAGGCATCAACTACTCCATCATTAACAACATTTTTTTTTTGCTTCCACCATTTAGGCTTGGAGTTGGAGCTACTGCCTTTGTCTTTGTTTTGAAGGGTGATCTCTCCCCTTTTTACGATGACTTCCTCAATACGGAGGGCATTTTTAATCATCCTATCGAAGCTAGGAGAGTCTTGCATTTGTAGAGCATAGCTCAATTCAGGCACTAGATTATTAACGAAGATTTCCATCTTCTCCATTTCGGGAATGACCCTTGAATATCGGGCAAAAATCTTCCTCCATCTTTGTAGGAAGTGTGTGAATGATTCTCCAGTTTTCTATTTGGTGTTACATAGATCCATCACAGTGACGTCATGTTGGATGTTGTAGGAGTAATGTTGAATGAACTATTGCATTAACTCCTCAAATGTCTTGACCTTAGGGTTCAATTTTGAGAACCACTCCATGGCATTACCTCCTAGACTTCCTGGAAATAGTCGCATGAGGTAAGTGGGTTTGTGCATGTACTCAATGCTTAGAGCACAAAATTCTCTTACATGGTCTTGTGAGTCAATTTCTCCCGTGTATTTGTCATACTTTGGCCTTGCCACATTAGGAGGAAATGAGACCATGGTGATACTCTTGTCGAAAGGAAATGGACAAATGGCGTCCAAAGAGTATTTTATTTTGGGTTTCTGCTTGTCTTGTTTGAGGTTGGTGAGCTTTTTTTGCATTAGATTGAGCTATTTGGTGAGAACAGATATCGGGTTTGGTACCTCTTTTTCTTTGAGATTTTCCACATTATAATCTTTGGGTAACTTGACACCTATGGATGCTAGATGTAGAAAGTAATTTTCTTTATCATCACCAATTATCCGTTCTAATAGCTTGTGGATCTGTTTACTTTGTTTGAGTTTTTTGTATTCGTCTTCAGGGATCTATTCTTCACTATCTGATCCAAACGAATTATGTTCAAACTTGGGTCTTTCTTCCTCTTCCATGCCTTCGAATTGTGCTTTCTTGCCATCATTATAACGCTCAAAGGCCTTACTCCATTTGTTAGTGTTGCTATCCATTAGAGGCGAGTCTAGATAAAAAATGGAACTGCGAAAAGTTTCTCCTTGAAAGTGTGGTGTTTTAGGAGGCACTTTTGATCCTTTAGTTGTGTATTGGTTGTGTCTTATGTTAACCATGAAGTTTGTTCCTCAACTTTGTTAATGTTTCCCAATAGTGCAAGTAAGGTTTTTAGATCGTTCAACTGGGCGTGTCTAGGTAGAAGTAACTGTTTGTTGTTGGTGGATGTAAATGATTCTAGCGTCACAGGGTTAGAATGCCCTAATAGTGAGCTGGGAACCAAGTTGTTGATAGAAAATGAGTAGACCACACGTATTGAAATGATCGTGAAAGACTGACTAAGCATGCAAAGTAGACATTTCGAAAGTGTTTTGAAATAACAACAGGGAGACCAGAAGAGACAACAGGTACTAGCTAAAGAACAAAAAGGGTATCCTAATCAACTGAGACTTCCTAAGAAAAACTAGCAAAAATGCCCACTGTCCTCAATGCGAGCTCCCAGAGGCGAGCCTCTGATGGTACCAGATACGATCCTATAATCTGGATATGACTTCTTGCTGACCAAATACGATCCTATATACTAGATATGATCCTAAATACTGAATGCGACTCGGGAAAAATAGGATACAATTTTATGTCTTTGTCAATTTTGGTCAGTTTGGAAAAATTTGTTTTCGAAGTGCGTGAAGTTTCTTGTTTCCAGATTGCATCAAGAGGTGTTGTAAGACGTGAAAAATATTTGTACTCCAGGGTTTGAAATTTGTTGATTGTTTTTGAGGAGCTTATCTTTTTAATGATCTTTAGAACACGTCAAACAGTTTTGCTTTGTTAAGAGGGTGAAACAAACACTCATCTTGTCCTATTCTCTAGGTGGAGGATGAAAATCTTTGCTCGTTGACTTAGGTACACACTCAAATGCTAATCAGAATATAGCCATCACCAAGCACGCAATGGCTCCAGTCATGATGTTGTATTAGCCGACTCCAAATGCAAGTGAGGGCACGATATGACGAGTGTCTTAGGGCAATTACTTTTTCCCTTGCACAAAGATTATCACCCTTTCGGGGATGAATCAGGTATTTTTTTAGTTGAAGTTGTTGTAGATTATTGGGCAATCCGTTCGAAGTTGTCCCCCATAAAATTGCACAAGGCAAAATTGAGGCGTATAGCCCTATGAGTACCTGAATATATATAGTCTCGCAAGAAAGATTCAAGCGGCTCCGCTCTATATATACCCCGACATGTTCAAAGAATGATGTCAAAATTCTAAGAATAAAACTAGTTCTGTCTTCCCGAGGCTTTGGCCTACGAGGAAACAACTATTTATAGTGAGTTGGAAGGGTCGACATAAGACCTGTCCTCACTTGGGTCATTTTCAAGAGATTTTTTCCTCAACCGGTAGGCCCTCTACTGTTTAAATGATATGTAACCAAGATTGGCGAGCTTTGGATGTCTAGATTTTTTATTCTTCCGAGGAAGAAGAGCATATTCTCCTAATCTAAGCCGTTTTCTCCCAAAGCACTTAAAACAAAATTCATTCCCTCAAGCTATGTTGAGCTCGATTTAGTTGTTCTGATTTTAAAGAAAACAGGATGCTTGAAAGGGAAAATTTGCCTTGTTCAATTACCACAATGATTTAATGATTTGTGTTGTTCAATTTCTGATCCAAAAAGAATTAAGCGATTGAACTTGTTCAATTAATCCCACATATTTAGTGCTTTATTTTGTTCAGTTACTATCCAAAAAGAATTAAGTGATTTTTGTTTGCTTGTTCATTTACCCCCAATTTCATCACAAATGATAAGACAACGTTCGACTTTCTGATTTTCCTTAAGAGGAAAAGAGCATATTATTTGGTTGTTTTACCAAGTGGAGAAATAGTTTTAAGTTTGGAAAGAAAGGAAATAGAAGTCAAGATGGGGGTTGGCAACCTATAAAACCACGTTAGTATCTGTTGGTGCAAACTCCAACAAAAACCTTCAAAAATACCCTACAAACACTTGTTAAGCTGCAAATTATCAAAAACACCACTTATTAGAATGTTAGGGGTTAGGCAAACGAGATGCTCAAACTTTTTAACCAGATGCGATCTTGAAATTTTACTAAATATGACACAGTATACTGTATGCGAGCTTATTCACCGAATGCGATCCCTTGCTGACTAGATGTGAGCCCAAACCAAAAACGATCTGGGAAATCCCGGATGTGATCCGACTTTTCCGTGGTACGATGGCGTATCCGGGCTGCGATCTTGAATGATTAAAAATGATTCTGTGTCTGAATCTCGAGCATGCAAATTGGAAAAAAAATGTTAGAAAATGAGGCCAAGTTGAAAATCAGGCCCCACGGTGGGCGCCAAAAATGTGCGTGTGTATTTGGGAACCTGTTAAGAAAGACACAAACACTCAATAAGTCATTGCATTAGTTCAAAATGGTTAGACAATCATGTAAAACCACCTAATATTGACCTATTGCCTGCTAACTAGGAAGAGTGTGATTAGTAACATATAAGCCCTTAGAATATGCTACAATCAGTGACAAATACAACCTAGCATGAAGGATTTTTAGTTAAAAACAAGCTAAAAAGATTATAAACAAGCATTCTAGCTCTAAGCATGTGAATAATAACAATGAAAAAGCATGAAATAAGAAGTGAAGTACTAGTCTAGGATTAATCCAACAAAATAACAATGTATTTTTAATCTAAGGTGAAGGCTTATTTATTCTCAAAAATGGCTTCTATTTATAGAAGAATGTGAGAGAGAGAGAGAGAGGGGGGACAAGGTGAATTAATGAGTGAAGGGGCTCATTAATGGAGGTGTAAGAACCATTAATTCCCAAGGCATTAATGAGGCATGGAGGAGACATGGGCTTAAGGCATCTTCATTAATAAGATATTAATGAAAGCCTTAAAGAAGCAAGGTAGAGTGTAAGAGGTTGGCTTGAGAAAGTGGACCTTAAGGAAGTCAAGCTTGAGAAAGTGGACTTTCTCAAGTGGGTTGAGTTGCTAAGCATTCCTTAATGGAATGTGACAACATTAGGAGGTGGGTTAAGACTAGAATCAGGATTAGGATTATATTAGCAAGGGTGAATGGGTTGAGAAGGATTAGAACCCAGGGTAGAAGTGGTTGAGATAGGTTAGGTTGGGGTTTAGGGGAATATTAATAAATGGATTAAACTTATTTAATTCATTTAGAAATATAGGAATTAATTATTTAAACAATAAAATTGCTTTTTAATAATTAGGGGACTATAGCCATTTTAATTAAATTAAATAGGCTAGGGGAATGGGTTAATTGCAAGTGGGTAATTGATTTAGGGATTTATTTAATTCCTTTATAATTAAATATTATAACCATGTTTGATTTTGGTTTGATTTAATTGGTTTGAATTGATTTGAATTGTATGACTATAATAGTTAATATAATTAAGTGATAAAAATCACCTAAGACATTAAATTGATTTGAAGAATTATGCCAAGCAGTAACAGGGTCGTTTGGACATAATCAAGGGTATGATCACACTTAGGGCAAATAGGGTCCATAGTTGGAACATACCAAATAGGGCAAATAGGGTCCATAGTTGGAACATACCAAATAGGGCAAATAGGGTCCATAGTTGGAACATACCAAATTTAGGTGGTTACATTTGCCCCTCTTTGAATTGATGTGCGAGCACCGCATTGATTCAAAGAAAGTTTTTCAGTTTTGACTTCAGAAAGATTGAAAATCCCTTTCTTGGTTGTCGAACGAAATATTGATGAAATCAGTCTCGCACTTGATCAAACCAAACTGAGAGAATTGATTTTGAACTTGGTTGTCGTCCAAAGATCAATAAAGGATTTTTAAAAAAATACCAATTCTGAACTTGGTTGTCGTCCAAAAATTGATAATACTAATTTTGAACTTGGTTGTCGTTCGAAAATCAGTAAGAAGCTGCCAGGAGCTTTAATAAAAATCTTTTAAAATGAGGAAACATAAGATATCCAGCTCATGAGAACCAAAGCTTTCTATCCAACAGTTTCGACTTAGTCAAGGAAACTGTTATGCCCCTAGTTTGTTTGATAATGAAGTCATTTTGATGTTGTTTCAAGCAAAAATTTAATTGATGATAGTGTGATCATGCCCCCTCGGGAACAAAATCGAAGGAAAAGAATAAAATCCCTTAGTTGAAAAGAACATAACACTTGCAAGAAGCAGGTGGGCAAGAAAGAGTGGAGTAGAAGAAGGTGTGTTTAAAAATAAACACATGATTACCAAGTTAATTATGTGAAAATATGAGTGATAAGTCTGATAAAATGATGTTTAGACCAAGATGTATGATGAAATGTGCAGTATTGACCAATGTTGGGAACAAATGAAACAAAGTCGTAACTTTTGAAACTGCCGCAAAAATGACATTGTACTGCTGAAAACATCGTAGGCACCTTCAATTTGGTTCCTGATTGAGTAAAATGAGAACACAAATGAATCTGTAGTTGTCCGGGAGGAGTTTCAGAAACCCTAAATGTCTCAAAAGACCCATATAAGCCTCCAAAAGTATCATTTCACTATTCATTTTCACTTTCCTCCATAGAAATTCAGAGGGCTCTACAGAGAATATGGTAGTCTCTGTGAGGAAGCACCGTTTTGAGATGAGCCGCTGACATCAGCGACCAACCGACTACCCACTGCCGGTAAGTGCTCGATAAACTACGATGTGAATTTTGCATTTTTGAATTTCATGCATTTTTGTGTGTTTTAGAGCTAGTTGAATGTAGGATCGCATCCGGAATTCTGGATCGCATCCTGTCAATCCCAACTCGCATCCAGTTTTTCCCAGATCATTTTCAATTTTTTTAGAATTCTGCGTCGCATCCAGTATTTCCCAGATCGCGTTCAATACCTTAGGTTTTGCCTTGTTTTATGAGGAAATTCATCAGGGGGTCACATCCTATTTGCTTAGGATCGCACCCCGCATTTACGATTGTATCCCATTTTTCTGGGATCGCATCCTATATACGCAATCTTATCCTGTATTTCTAGGATCACATCTAGTAGAATACTTAGATTTTTTAATGTTTTGATATGTTTGCGTCCTGCGAACTTGGAATGACTTAGTTTTTGTAGGAGGCTACCCCTTGTCGTAGACATGATTCTGATGTTTTAATGTTTTGTCCAAATTAGGCCCAGTTTGAGGTAGTCGCATTTTGTGGCACTTATCCTGCATGTGTACCTGCATTGTCTGGTCGATTGTCAGATGATGAGTAGACCACCGTGATTCGACGTGGATTACGTTCCTTGATAGGTTTACCTGAGATCAGGGTAAATCATGGGTTGTTGACTGCTCTTGTCGAGAGATGGCATTCTGAGCACAACACCTTCCACTTACCGACATGAGAGATTACTGTGATGCCGGAGGATGTCTGGAGGATACTTCGCGTTCTGATGGTTGGACATGAGGTTTTCTTTGAGTCCAGAGCTGGCGTAGCGATTGGGACTGCACAAAGATTCTTTCAGGATAATACCATAGACCGTAGATACCCGTCATGGGATTACATGGTCGATCATTATGATCGATTAGCTATGTACTTAGCCGGATTGGTAGGCGGTATCCTCATGCCAGATAGAGGTCAGCATGGATTTCTAGTTGGCTAGGTGAGCATGGTTGAGCAGATGATCGCCCACCGTTGACATTTTTCTTGGGGGAGCTGCATATTAGCACACATGTACAAAGAGCTCCATGAGATTGTATATCACCATACCCGCAACATGACTGTTGGTATACTCATTCTTCAGATTTGGGCTTGGGAGCACATCCCTGTCACACGGCTGATTGTAGATAGGCAGAGGGCACCTGAGAAGCCTTACGTATACATGTATGCAGGCCTTTTACAACAGCCCCATCTGGGCAAGGTCGAGTACTGGCGCCGCCTATTTGATGATATGACCGAGGTTGTCTAGCGACCTTATTTAGACTGAGGTGTGGACTTCTGATGCTCGACATGTACCATTTTTGTGTCAGAGCAGATACCTGATTGGCTGGATGAGGTACATTATAGAGCGCTTTCTGATCACCAGAGTTCTGAGGTAGTATGGGTGGCGACATGGCCGTACAGAGGATGTTGCAGTCTATGCCCGTACCAGGGATGAGACACCTCTATAGGGTGCGTAGTTGACTTACAAGACTACTCATCAGGAGATCAGGGACATGGTGGTAGTAGACTGGGACCTTCGCCCAAATGTCGAGGATGCAGGGTTTCAGATGGATATGTTGCGGAGATGCTCCAGTATCCCTTTCCTTGATTCACTGTACTAGAGGAGATCATTCTTCGTATAGAGGAGTCACTTGATTACAATCCTGATGACTGACTTGTCAGGGGTAGGGGAGGTAGAGATAGGGCTCCTGGGAGACATGGGGGCCACGATGGTGGTAGAGATGGTGGTAGGGATGGCAGGCGTCCCCCTCCAGATGATGGGCATGATGGAGATGACAGGGGTGGTGGCGGAGAGGCCATAGATACAGGTGTTGCCAGCGGCAGTGGGTAGGGCAGACAACAGAGGTTCAGATTTGTGGCCCCACAGAGAGATCCTGGTCCACTTCTGACTAGGGACCAGTAGAGGCAGCGACAACAGGGGCCACCAGAGAGGCCACAGGATCAGGATGCAGGCAGAGATGGAGATCCTTTGTCGAGATGTGAGAAGGAGAGGGAGCAGCTCCGAGCTCAAATTACAGTCTTGGAGGCTAGAGCCACAGAAGCAGAGTCGAGGCTAGCTATATCAGATGCCTTGCTGATAGATCGAGACAGGTAGATGGAGAGACTGAGGGTAGAGAGGGATGCACAGGTCCGCACAACAGTCTATTAGGGACAGAGGGCCACATATTATTATGCCCTATATCATGCAGTGGTTCCCAAGGGGCAGAGAGCTCCTACATTTTCTCGAGTGGCCCAGCAGTCAGAGGGGGCTATGCCACCTCCATTAGCGCCTTTTGCACCACCTCCTCCTCCTCCCCCTCCTGACCAGGGAGAGGGGGCGGGACAGAGCTGAGATTTTTGTGTTATTTTGACAGGCACATTTTGAGATCATACATGTATATCTGGATCCTGTTGAGATCCCCTCTGTTGTACATTACATTCATACATATATCTAATTCATTTTTGGCGTACTGATACTCTTTATGCTCACTGATACACTTTATGCTCACTGGTACATTTTATGCTTTTTGATACTCTTTATGCTTGGAGTTGTACCATGTTTATGATGATATTCATCTAATACAGTTTCTTGATTTGGACATGTTTCATGAGTTCCTTTTGCTTCCATAGATGTGGTAAATGTATCTGTTTGCACATGTGATGATATCTTGGTCTTGTGATGAGTTAATTTTGCAGATGATAACATCATTTTATGATTTGGATGTGATGAGTCATTACTGATATGTGATAAATGATACCTATGTGAAAATGCAAATGTATGTTTCTTTTGATTTTTCAGTTATGCAAAAATAGATGTATGGATGCACTTTAGGATGAAAAAGTAAAAATGCAAGACATGGATGCTTTGATTTTTGTATTTTTCAGTTTCTTCTTTTTAATGCATGCAAAATGTATGCTATGGATGTGCAACAATATTTGATATCAGTAATATAGATGGTGTAATTAACTTGATGTTTTTAGAAGAAGATAAAAACCATTTTTGAGCTTAAAATTCCTTATGTTATTATTTCTATTGATAAATGCATCATGCAAACTCTAAATGCAGCTATATGAAGACTCTTAGGACTTGTCACTGATTGAGCAAATTTTGCAACATTTTTATCATCATTGGGCAGTTTTGGAACGGATACCATTGGATAGTACAACCATCACTAATACCCACAGATATTATGAAAGTATGAATACTATGTTTTATTTGAAATGTCAGAAATAGACTTAGGCATCAAGGCATAGAAGCCAGGACAACAAAATAGTCACCTTCCTTTTAATATACCAGATTCTGAGTAAGGTAAGATATTGGACCTGCAATGACCTTGAAAATTCATATCCTTGGGTACATTATGATTCGTATACCTTAGTGAGAATCTAGATCTGAAAACAAACAAGGAAATTGTTTCAAACTCACCATAGTTTACACATAACAAAGATCAAGATATATGCGGCTATCTACCCATAGTAGCAGCTCTTACCATAAACATCCTAGGTAGGTGAAATTTATAGGATCATTTGAAACAATCACCATACGCAGAAAATCAAGAAAACATTATGCCCCCAATCCTTGTGACTCTTTGTCTTTGCGCAGACGTTGTTGAGTAACTAAGAGGACATAACTAATCATCAATTGAGAATCAATTAGATAAAATTTATAATTACTTAGATGCCCCTAGTTGAAAACATCATCAGGAAATGAAAGAATCATAATCAAACCATTAACCAACTATATGTTAATTAGTAGTTTGTTCATCCATATGTCAAACACAATAAAGATTCATCAATCAGAAAATCAAGAAATATGGTGTTCCATGTCTGTGCCTTGATAGGATAATCCGTTCATGTTTGCGATCCAATATAGCTTTGTAGGAATGTTGTGAATGTAAATGTCGTGTCCCATGTTTTTGAAAAGACGCCCTTGTTTTGGAAAGTGACATTGTTTTGCATGTGTCGAGAAACATTGTGTTTGTGAGGCAAACCATCCTAGAGCAACCTAGCAACCGCAACTGACTATGCCATCAAAGATGCCCCCAGTGTAGAACGAACTATTCTTAAGACGTAAAGATAGACAAATCTCAAGCGAGGATAAGATAGTCATGTAGGAAAAAATGAAGTCAGTGTATGAGCACAGGCAAAATTATGAAGGCATAGTGTCAGTAGTGCATTGATAGATGGAGCGCAAAACACAAGTGACGCCTGATCGCCAGGTTTTCACCACTTGGCCAGATCTTTTTCTTTCTTTTTGCTACCAAGATGCCTATTTTACCAGGTGCTCACCAAGGCACTTTTTTTCTTTTTTCAAATTTTTTGCTATTTTTGCTTTTTTGAAAGTTTTTGTAGTATCAAGGCGCCTGTTTACTAGGTTTTCACCAAGGATACCCTTTTCTGAGAGACCTTTTCCACTATTTTTGCATTTCTTTAGGATCAATTTTTTTGAATGTTTTTGGTATTTTGCAAGAACTTTTTGCTGTACAGGCTCTGCTAGCCGAACATTAAGCGTAGAACTGCTTCAAATGTAGAGTGTTGATAGGATCTGGAAGAACATCTCCTTCAGGTGTAGCTAACTCATAAGCTCCAATCCTGAAAGTAGCAGTGATAACATAAGGTCCCAACCAGTTAGGTTCAAACTTTCCTTTCTGCTCTCTGTTAGGCTGGTTCTTAGGATTCTCCTTGAGGACGAGATCTCCTCCAAACTTGCGTGGTTTGACCTTCTTGTTGTAACCTTTGGACATTCTTGCTTGGTACACTTTAAGGTGATCGAACGCTTGTTGTCTGCGCTCATCTAGTAGGTCTAGAGAATTTAAACGATCAATGCAGTACTGCTCATCAGAAACTAGTCCCTGTAAAGATATCTGCAAAGATGGGATTTCAACTTCAATAGGTAATACTGCTTCAGTGCCATAGACCAGAGAAATGACGTGGCTCTAGTTGGTGTTCGAATGCTTGTTCTATAGGCCCATAGTGCCGGATTCAGTTGTAGATGCCAGTCTCTGCCAGACTTGGTCACAGTTCTGTGTAGAATCTTGAGAATGTTTTTGTTACCTTGAGGGTAATAGATTGAGGAGCAATGTTGAGTGACATGGAACTGTTCACAGAGGTCATCAATGTCTTGATTTTTAAATTGGCCCCATTGTTTGTCACAATTGAAGAGGGTATCCCATATCTACAAATAATGTAGTTTAGAATGAACATAGCCACCTGTTTGCCAGTGGCTTTGATTAGCGGCACAACTTCGACCCACTTCGTGAAATACTTAGTGGCT
>MU223159.1:607770-631813 GCA_018584345.1 Thuja plicata
TGTAAGAGGTTGGCTTGAGAAAGTGGACCTTAAGGAAGTCAAGCTTGAGAAAGTGGACTTTCTCAAGTGGGTTGAGTTGCTAAGCATTCCTTAATGGAATGTGACAACATTAGGAGGTGGGTTAGAACTAGAATTAGGATTAGGATTAGGATTAGATTAGCAAGGGTGAATGGGTTGAGAAGGGTTAGAACGCAAGGTAGAAGTGGTTGAGATAGGTTAGGTTGGGGTTTAGGGGAATATTAATAAATGGATTAAACTTATTTAATTCATTTAGAAATATAGGAATTAATTTTTTAAACAATGAAATTGTTTTTTAATAATTAGGGGACTATAGCCATTTTAATTAAATTAAATAGGCTAGGGGAATGGGTTAATTGCAAGTGGGTAATTGATTTAGGGATTTATTTAATTCCTTTATAATTAAATATTATAGCCATGTTTGATTTTGGTTTGATTTAATTGGTTTGAATTGTATGGCTATAATAGTTAATATAATTCAGTGATAAAAATCACCTAGGACATTAAATTGATTTGAAGAATTATGTCAAGCATTAACAGGGTCGTTTGGACATAATCAAGGGTATGATCATACTTAGGGCAAATAGGGTCCATAGTTGGAACATACCAAATAGGGCAAATATGGTCCATAGTTGGAACAGACCAAATTTAGGTGGTTACATCTCCCACATAAATCACTATGTTGAAGTACAAATGACATTTATATTTGTTTCTATTTATTTTTTGTTATTGTTGTAAAGATTTGGAAAGTTATTGCATAACCCCCCTCCCAAGATTAGTGTAGGAAGTTGTACTTCTACCTTAACTTCCTTACAATGGTGATGTAAAGGGAATATTCGACTGTCAAGAGGACTAAAATATGAGTAGAGAAGGAACAACAATGTTTTATAAGATCGCATCCAACAATCTGTGAAGGATAGTGATATGTAAATATTCCATGAAGGATAGTGAACAACTAGCAATGACAATCATCAAAGTTAAACATATGTATGGGCATTTAAGTCAGTATTGTGGCCTACAATCTATATATAACAACCATCACAATGAATAATGACTAGTATAGGAAGTTAGATACAAATATTATAATTGTGCCTTATGAAGAGAGAATAGTAAATTGTAGACACATATGAGTGTTTGTGAGGCCTCATAAATGTTGTTTGTGAAATAGCATAGATTCTAGTTAAGAAACATGTTAGACTGTTGTTATCTATACCATGAGGATGTATGAAACTTCCTTACAGACTTACATGATCTCTAGACATTAAAATGTGTGTATTCATGAGGAGGCCTTGGACAAATAGTTAAGGCTTTGCATAGGGGATTTTAGGCAGCCACACAAGAGCCCAAACAAAAGCACAAAGAGGTCATGTTATAGAACCAATAAAATAAATAGAGGCATTACTGAACTCATGGAGATCTTAGTGCAAAAAAGGCCTATGAACATGACTAGGTCTAAGACAAGAAGAAAATGACACCAAATGTCAAGTATGATGTAACATATGAGGTGATAGTCATATATAGTATGAGAAACATGTGAGAATGGAGAACAAATGGAGAGCTAGAGGGATTTTAAAGCAACAATGAGAGACATTACAAGTAGGGCAATCAGGACAACAAGGGTTTTGATGCAATCTTGGTTCTTAAACAACTTTGCTAGTTCTTGTCGAGAGGTTTCAAAATTTTAAAGGCTCTTACAAGGAGACCATAGTTATGAATGGACTATGACGAGGATTATGAAATAGTTCTAGGTGTACTTGTGTTTAGCTGGAAGGACCTAAAATTATGCAACGACATTAGAAGAAGCAAGCACATCTTAATAGAAAGTGAAAACCAACAAAATGTGTAAAATATTAATAATTTTTTTAATTATATTTATATGAACCCAAGTTTGGCAAAACTCAACAAATTATAAAATGAGGAAAAATGACAAATTTCACATCATTTTGAAACAATCAACATAAATGTTGGGCAATTTAGACCACATTCCAAAACTTTTGTTATGATTTTCAACGCAATTATAACCCTATTGTTAGCATGCCAATAGAATGACATTGAAGATATTGATTCCTATGCATAGTGAAATTTTAATGGTATTGTCAATGGGCCTTTGGTCTACTAGTGAAGTTGAATGGTTCTGAATGAGCCCACCAGGGATCAAGTCTTGCTGAGTACAAAGGCTTTGACATCATAATTGCTGAGTACAAAGGCTTTGACATCATAATGGATGAGGTCGGGATCGTGTCTCAGGCGGATTTTGGTGGAATGGATACGCTCTTAGTCAAAGAGGTTCTAAACCTCCAACAAAAAAATAATTAATGGTATTGGGAGATGTATTAGTTGATTAAAATGTGCCTTTAAATTCCACATGATTCCCCAAACATACAATTTACTTAGCAAAAATATTAGTTATAAATACCTCACAAGAAAATAATGATAATTTAAAATGCATTTAATTAATGAATCTTAAAATTCAAGTAATTTGGATTCTTTATAGATTGACCAATATGATTTTTTGCTATTTAAAATATTACATAATACATACTTTAGGTAAAGATCTAATAAATTTGAAACTATAACATTGTTACTAATTACTTGATAGTTTTTGGATTTCTTGTTTATCCTTTCAAACCTAAGCGATGGTATGAAATAATAAAATTCCTTAATTGCGAAGATCATGTTACTTCCCCATATGCGGCTAGAAACATTGGATACCATCCTATAAATCACAAATTAATACAACAGAACCTTGTGGTCCCAACTCAATTTTTTGGGCGGATGTTGCTGACATTGCCGAGACCATTCTAAAAGCTACTTATTGAAAGGATCCCATGAATTTAAAACTTCGAGACTTTATAGATGCAGAGAAAATTTTACAGATAAAGATATTCGAATAAATATATAAAAATTTGTTCCACTATAATTTTCAATTTTAGTGCAAATCTATTACCCCACACTGTTAATATCTCTGAAAATCTTTTCAACAACTGTTCTTTCGGTTTTCAAGTATACTAATTTCATTTGTAGCCTTAACTAATTTGCAAATGCATCGGACTGCATGAAGCAAACCAATTAGAGCAGCAGCCCCAATATGGCACTGCTCCCTAAGGATTCTTCCTATGAGATTAGTCTCAAAACTAAGAGACCTTAATCAGAGTAGCTGTTCTCAAAACATTCACAATGTCATCATTTCTTATGATTCTAGGAGGCTTGTATTGACTAGCAGTTGCTCCCTTCTGCATTGCAATCTCCATGATTGAATCGAAGCTTCCCTCTCTAACAATGCACAATTCAGAGGGGTTCAAATTCTTATTTATTCTTTCCATCCTTATATATTCATACTCATTCAAACATTCATCAACAAGCAAACAGTATCTTCTGAACAATATCTCATAATGCTGAGGTTCCTCCAAACTGGGGCCATTTTTCAGCTCCTTCAGCTCCCAAAACAGTTGAATACGCTTTGGAGGAGATGAATAATCTGCATTGCACGCAAAATCCACAACTTCCATTTGTGTTTCGTGCGAAAAAATCTGCCCAATCTTGTACATTACATCCATCAGCTGTTTCTCATTCACAATGTCTGCAAAATTGCACACTTTACTGATGTATTCAACCTGAGGTGTATGCCCATAAAAACCCCTGATTCTCACAATGTCTCCAAGTCGGTAGCGGTAAAGTCCTGCACAAATATGAAACAAAAGATCTGGTAAGATAATTTTCACACATGATTGATGCATAGCCCCTCACTATACCCCCCGATCAAATGACAAATCTGTTCAGTACATGAAACTGACAAACTGTATAATTCCTTTACATTACCCTATTTCTTAAATTGTATCTTATCTTTGGTGGATTCTTTTAGTTTATTGGCAATTTAGTTTTGGGTTGGTGGCCAGGTCTACTTGCAACAAAGACTAGCAAGTCCTTGATGAGACCTGGTCCTTATTTCTCTTGTTCCTTTCGATTGATTTTGGACTATTTTGGACATACTTCTGCAGTTCTTCTTTGCATTTAGTCGTGTTCAACTTGAGACTTGGACTGGGCAAAAATTCAGCAATCTGTTTTCGGGCCTCTATTCAGATTCCATGAAAATACTTCACCAAAACTCCACAACTATATAAAGAAAAAGGTGTGCCTTTTAAAATTTTTACTTTTGAATTGATTTTCTGAATTTTTGACAAGCTCAGCTAGGGCTGACAGTCAAGGCTTGCGAGAATTCTGAAATTCACGAGTTTTAGCAGGTTCATTAGTTTGTGTAAGACTAGCCAAAGTCTGCTGTCATGGTTGCAGACCCTCCAAGCCCGAGTCCTTGCCAAGTTGATCTCAAAACAGTGATTTTGAGCCATTCATTTTGGATTTCTTGGTTCTTTATACTGTCTGTGTTTTGGACTACAATTCACATCCAAACAATCCAAAACCCCAAAGCTCAATTCTAGTATCAATGCTAGAACTATAGCTCAAAACCAAAAGAAGAATATGTTTCAAATAATTTAATTTCCTGTTTCATATTTTATCTACTTTGAATTTTGCTTTAGCTTCTATGAGAAAAACTCTTATCTTATGGAATGCTTCTAAATTTTCCCTAAAACTCGAAACCCCCTTTCCAAATAAAAAGAAATTTCTCAATTCTTGAGATGATCTTTATTTCCAGTAAACTACAGTTTGATGGTTAAGAAATCCTGAAAGGAAGTTTCAACCAAAAATATGTTTTCACATTTATAGGAGTTGAGAAAAATTGAAAAGGGTCCATTTTTATTCTAAGAGTTATTTAATTCTGTTATTGTAGTTGATAGCCTTACTTAAAGAGTTACTGAATTTTTAATCAGAGAAAATCCTTTCCAGATTTTAAGACATCCTTATTGGCAAATTAGGTGAAATCAATTAAGGAAAAAGGAAAGGATTTAGAGTATACTAGAGCTTGATCAAGTTCATTAGTTAAACAATGGAAGTTGGCTGCATCAAATAGATTAACTAAAGCACAGTGTGTGACCTCAACTGACCTCTATATGTGGTAGCCACCACTTCATACATTTTCCCCACCTCCACATTGCACAAGTCCACAGTAGCAATATCAGTATTCGGGATTCCATTGTCATTGACGAGAATGAACTCATAGTAAGCCACGGTTGGCACAATGGTGAAGAGTGTCTCCTGAGGTGGACAGATTCTATCCAAGTTGACTCCCACAGCACATTCAGAGGCAAGGAAATCCCCACCCAACAAACTCACATCACCTGCATAGTGTTTAATTTGGGAATAATACTGTTCCATGCTTCCTGTCATAACACAGGATACATATCTGGCATTTGACCACAATCTTCCAACAATTCCTCTCCACTCACCTTTGGAACACTCCTCCTGAACTCTCTCTGCAATATCAGGATTTGGTCCACCTAAAACTTGCTCTTCAACATTTTTTCTCATTGCAAAGTCAGTGACAACTGTTGGGCTTATATATCCATTTTTAATATCCTCACAGAGCTGCTGCCATTGGGACTCCAGAAGGTGAAATGCCTTCAGTAAACCATATGCATAGGGGGCTTTGATGCTGTCAATGGCTTCTGCTACTCTGAGACCACAAAGAAGATGGCAGTACATCTGCTGTTGGACGTCTGACCCCAGGAAAACTTGTGGAGGGCTGATATACATAGATATCATGTTTTGGTTTTGCGGGTTTCGCAGACCATAGGCAGTGGCAGCCATAGCCTTAACACCGCCCTTGGTCTCCATAACCTTGCCGGCATACATAAAACTCAGAGATTTAGATCCATGTCTGGAAAGAAATATCCTGAAACACAAAAGCATCGATGAATGAATTGGTCTTGTCGAATAGGAATATCATGCAGATTTCTTATTATTCCCCTGTACAGTGTCAAACACACCAAGTTGCTCTAAGTGTCTCTCTATGTTTCCTCTGAATAAATAGAGGATTTTGCTTAATTCTAGCCGCAATTAAGTCAATATCCCTAGATAATGCAGCGCTGAGAAACACACAACAACCAGATCACAACATATACTACAGACAGAAATGTGCACATGTTGCATGCATTGTACTCTTATAATGATCGGGACGGAATACATTTTAGGGGTTTTTTGTGTGATTATTATTTTACAAATTGGAGTACCTTAATTTGAAGTTTGACTCATATCTATGTCCACGTTCCTTAACCTAAATGCAATATTTGATTTGATAGTTTGTGGCTCCATTTTTTTTATCTGCAGAGTATTAAAAGCACAGCGAAGCTTATCAAATTTTAAAAAATAAAAATCTCGAATTCTAAGTTTAAGATTTGGTTGGACTGAGAGTTCATGAATGTGAGTACAGAAGGAACAAAAATATAAAAAATAAAATAAATTGAAAAATGAGAAACTCAGGTGTAATGGTTTGTCTTACTTTCTGACAGATGCAGCTGCAATCTGGCGGACAAAATTACTGCCACACCGCGACAGCTCCGAATCAAAATGCGGTATTAGCTTTGGCTGCTGAGAAGTAGTCCCCGAGCTGAACACAGCGACAGAAAAACCATATAAGCAAAATAAATGATACAACGGAAATTTTAGGGTATGGACATTCAAATTTTGGGAATCAGTGGATTACAATTAGTCGCAATACCTAACTTTTATTTAGTCATTTCTTAAATGGCGCACAATATACTTACATTAAGGGGCCACAATCTGCATTCCATTCATTTTCCTCTACTTTTACCCTCATAATCGAAAAATGATAATTCTCTTAATTCCGAGGATTCTGAACATACCTGAAAAACATGCATAGAAGTGGATCTGGCGACAAAATTGGAGATTTCTCCCCATTTGCAATTCGTTGAATTTCATGTGTGTAATCGGAAAAAGTGGTGAGAGGAATGTACTGTTTAAAGCATTCGATGTCTGTGCGAGCGTTGAGGCCCTGTTTCAGCAGATATTCTACTTGCGCGTTGTGTTTGAGAATGGCTTCAAGGGTTTCCACCTGCAGACGTGGGGCATTGTTGCAGTAGTACTCCAGCTTGCTCAACAGTTCTTCATCGGTTACCTGCTGTGCTTTTACATCCATGGTTAACATAAGTTTATAAATGGCCAAATTCCTTGTTAAATATGAGAAATTGTGTGGGAAAGATCAGAGAAAACCATTTGCAAAGGATAGGCAAAAACCGCGTTAAAAGATTCCGCTGCGCACATGTTTTTGTAAATTCTTCTGGTTTTTCCGCTCTCAAACAAATAATTCCATTACCGAGTTTCTATTCAAAGTCAAAAATATATTTTGAATTAAAGAAGCATCTTTTTTTCCTCATCCGGTTGATTCTCAAAGAAAGAGATTCTTGCACAACAATCACCATCATACGCCACTGTTTAAAAAACATTAATATCTAAGATTAGATCCACAGAAATAATTAAAATAATTTCCCCACAGTTTCTCAAAGGGATAACTTAAACAGCTAGAAAATTCAGTTTTCAAATCATTTTGCAGAAAACTAAAAATTCCCAGCTCTCTGATTGTATCGGTGATTAGTGAGAAAAGTAGGAAAGGCCATTCAACAACAATCTCCCTTTCATAGGGAAAATGGAAGTTGTTTTGTGGAAGGAAGAAAATTATGTTACAATATAAATTTGAATCTTGTTAAGCAGGAGATATTTTCTAATTTTTTTTTTTTACAGTAAGTCAAATAGTGATATTGCTATCAGGATTCAAGTGTGTAGTTTTTAAGTCAAATTCATTGACCCATCATCTCTCATGAGAATGAATGGAACACTTGACACTAATTGTGCTAAGTGTTCCATTCGTTCTTATCAGAGATATGTTCATGAAACATGGGTCAATGAGTTTGCCTAAAAAACTACACACTTGAATCCAACTAGCAATATCATAATGTGAATCTTGTCTTAAAAATAAAATTTCATTATTTAGATTTTTTATTTTTTTAGGAAGTATTTTTATCTGAAGTTCAACTTTGCTTTTATAAGATTTTAAAAAAAAATTGCAATAAGATGTCATTCATTTATAACTTTTAAAATCTTAATCAATAATCTATTATATTTAATCATAGAATTCTAAAACTAAAAGAGGGGTAAAATTTTATTAAACTAGAAGGGAAAAAATACAACGAGAGCAAGACAAGAAGTTGTACGGAGCCCTATCACGATCAACAAGTTGATAAAAAATAAGAGATAAATCAGGAGGCAATTCCCTCGTATCAACTATACTCCAATCTTGTATGTGCTCTGAAGCCCATTTAGCCAAACAATTAGCAACACCATTCCACTCTCGAGGAATGTGTGTAAAAATGACAAAATCAAGAGACCTGCTTAATTGGAGAATCTGATTAATAACCAAAGCCAAGCGCCAACTAACATCTGTAGGCTCTTGTTTAGTTAGCAAGTTCACAACCACTTGAGAATCAATCTCACAGATAATCTTGCCCCAGCCACACACACAACATTGCTCCACCGCAAACAAGATGGCAAGCGCCTCCATTAAGTTATTAGTACGAAAGCCCTTATACATAGAGAAAAGAAATTGGACGTCACCATAACTACTATGACCAACTCCACCAATGCTTGTAGGTCCTAGATTACCTCGAGAAGAACCATTAGTGTTAATTTTTAAAAATCTAGGCAGAGGAGGAGTCCAATGCTCCTCACGATTAACTCGCTACAAAGGATGTTTGGGCCTACTACTATGTTGCTGACCAACAAACAAATTAACCCCTTCCTGAAGAGGAAGATTGAGGCGATCACAAATAACAACATCCCTGGGGTCCATACCATCATTCAACTCACACCTAGCCAGAACTGTCTCTTGAATAGAGTGGATAATTTTCCACCACAGGTGAATGACCTCAATCCTAACATCCTGAAAAATCCTCCTTTTTCTTTCTAACCAAACATGCCACAAAATAAAGGAAGGTCTAATAGCCTAGGCAAGCTAAAGAAAAGAGGTTTTAGAAGGGGAGTACCCCAAGCGATCCCATAACTCAGACAAAGAAGAAAAATGCCAGCAAGGATGACCCCAAGCACTCCACCAAAAGTGCCAAATCTGCTTGACAAAAGCGCACTGAAAGAAAAGACGAGAGACAAACTCCTCACCATTACTGCACAAAACACATATCGAGGGGCCTTGAAATTCATGCTTGCAAAGATTATCCTAGGTAAGACAACGATTATGAGCCACCAACGTGCATGAAAAAATTACACTTGGACTAGGAGAATTCATTCCAAACCCGCTTCCACTAGGGCACCTCATCATCTCCAAACAACTGTCTAGTAAGCTCCAGGTAGCCTGCAGAAACAAAGTAATTCCCAGATGGAGCACCACCCCAAGCTAAAACTCAGGTCCCATTTAAAGGAGCTGCACTCCCTAGAAGCCAGAATATGAGAAATCTCATTATGATCCCTTTCTGAGCCTCTTGGTGGCCAATCAAAACAATTCATCCATCTATATCCAACAACAAGGCCCAAATTATGGATCATCTTATAATGTGCCATCATATCCCATCCAGTAGCAATAAAATAATCATAGAGAGCCTGAAGATGTGGGTGCGTGTACAAAAGAGGATGATAGCCATCTCAAGAGTCACTCCAAAATAGAGCCTCAAAGCCTCTATTACATATCTAGAAAAGACTACTTTTAACCAACTGAGCACCAATCTTTAGAGTATGCCAAACCATAGAACCCCTGCCCTCCAAAGGAAACCAAGAGACAATCAAAGGGTCAGCTCCCAGTAAGTACTTATGAATGATAATACAGGCCTAGAGATGAGTTTGATAGGAACACCAATGCCAATATAGTTTGGATACAAGAGCTCCCTCCTTATTAGGCCTACAAAATGTATCCCATTTAATCAAACTCCATTTAGAATTTTTCAAATTACCACTCCAAAGAAACTATTGTGAGAGAGCATCAAACTCCTAAAAGAAAATACATAGGAGCCGCCTGAACCATGCTTCTATAAATAGGATGAGCCTAAATCACAGATTGCAAAAGAGTCACCTGGGCAGCTGTAGAAAGCCATTGGTGAGTCCAATTATTAACCTTCTATCATAACTTATCAAGCAGGTTCTACAAAAAGAACCTAGACTGCCTACCCACATTAATAGGAATGCCTAGATAAATTAGCAGAAGAGACCCAATCTGAAAAAAATTTCAAGATGTGAGCAATCCTTTACTCAATAGGCTCTGAAGTATTGAAAAAATAAATAGAGGATTTTTGCTCATTGATTTTCTCACCAAACACAACCAAATGAATATCCAAAGTTTGCCTAAAGGCCACAACTTTTTGAATCCGAGCAATTCCAACAAGAGCGGTATCATCAACAAATTGAAGATGAGAAATAGTAGGCATCCCATTACCTCACTGCCAACCATGAATCAAATCCTGAGAAACTTGAGACTTACTATATCTACTAAGGTCCTCCGCCATAATAATAAACAAATATGGAGAGAGAGGGTATCCTTAGCGAAGATCCCTAGAGGCTCCAAATAATTCAGAAGGCTCACCATTAAGAAGAAGAAAGAAAGAAGAAGAAGTTACACAGCTCATAGTCTAACTCACCCACTCTGAGTTAAAGCCAAAGGAAAGAAGAAATTTCCTCAGAAAGCCTCATTAAACCCTATCGTAATCCTTAGCCATATCAAGTTTAATAAACATAGATCTCTCCCTGGAAACAATCATAGAATGGATAGCCTCAGTAGCAATAACCACCACATCTAGAATTTGTTTTCTTGCCAAAAACCTCCTTGCTCATTTGAGATAATAGTGGAAAGCCACATTTTAAGCCTTTCTGCAATCAAATTTTTAATAACTTTGTAGACCACATTACACAAATAAATAGGTTGAAAGAAACCTATCTGATTAGCCTCTTCCTTTTTTAGGATAAGAACAAGGAATGTGGAGTTCAAGGTCTGGAGCATCTATTTGTTAGCATACGATTCTTGAACCACAACTAATAGATCCTGGTTAATAATATTCCAAAATTCCTAGAAAAATTCTACTGGAAAGCCATTAGGACCAGGAGCATTTCCCTTATGCATATCAAAGACCACCTACTCTAACTCAGATATAGAAATCAGCCTAATGAGAGAATCATTCATCGCATTGATAACAAGGGAGGGAATACAAGACACGATTCTATTCTCCTCATTGTTAGTAGGAGAATAATCAGAAAAAAGCATAATAAAACCAGATAGCCTCCTGGGACATAGCAGGAAAAGAAGTCAATTGAAGAGCATCAAGATTAATTAAAGATGAGATATAACTCCTATTCTGGGGTGTGTGCACCAAGTTGTGGACCAAACAAGTGGACACATCTTTAAAAAAAAATCAAATTTCATATAACCTGATCGGGTTATTGAAATTTTGAAATTGTACTAGGCTTGGTAACCAAGCCTAGACAATATTATTAAAAAAATTGAACTTTCTAAGAACCCGATCGGGTTATGAGATGTTTCGATTAACTCGATCAGGTTATTAGACATAATATTTTCTAATAACTCGATCGGGTTCAAAGATGTTCCTAATAACCCGATCGGGTTATTAGAAACATATTATATTTTAGATAGCCTGTGGCTTAGGCCATTTCTAACGCCTAAACCGCAGAGCAGCAGAGCTTAGGAGACCAAAAATGCCACAGAACCTGATCAAGCTTTGAAGAAAACAAGAAATCTCCAACAATTTGCACATTTTCAAGCAATGGCGCCCTGTAAGAAAGGTATGTATTATTGTTTTTGTTGTTTTGTTGTTATTTTTTGCATTTTTTTATCAAATTAGGTTATGATATTGATTTTTGTTTTCTTTTAAATTAATTTCATATCAGATTCATCAAACAACCCCAGAAGAGGAAAAATAAATGAAAGACCACCCCCCGTAAACCCTCCTCCAAATTCTCCTCGTCCACCACCATTGCCACCTGTAAACCCTCCTCAAAATTCTCCTTGTCCACAACCACCGCCACTCATAAACCCTCCACATGTGTCATTAGATCATGTAAATGCAACACAAGAGGACCTCGTGCAACACATTAACCAAAATAGTGCACAAATTAATATATTAGTCAATAGGTTGAAGGCTTTCGGTCTTCAACATCACTCTACCCTCGCCACTACATTAGAAAAAATGTCCAATAGTGCAAATGAGGTGTCTCAAGAGGTGAAAAAATGGGGTTCATAGAGGGATAGGTGTCATACATATTATGCTGATGGTTTATCATATGAGGATGTGAAAAGAAAAGGCATAGAAAAATGTGACATATGGGCCCTTTTTACTGATCCTAATACTAGCAATTCCCTAGCTACAAGTTAATACAAAATGGTTTCCTATACATTGGTGTGTTCATAGGGGATGAAATCAACTTTTTGGGATAGGTGGTACATGGTATTTGACCAACCACCTTGTAATAATAATGAGGTGCCTTTATATTTTTTGAGGAAGCTATACTATGAGTTTATCCTTGGTGAGAAGCCGAATTACTTTGACTTTCGTGAGTTCCAGGGTAGAGGGAGAGGCCCTGTGCAGGATAGAACTGGGGTACATAGGATTACCTGACCACAAGAGATGAGGCGTATCGTGAGAAAACCCCCCATTCATGTTGTGGTCCCAGTAGTGGTGAAGGAGTCTATGGATATACAAAGTCTTCATGTAGCTGCATCATTGACTGATGTCATTATCCAACATGGCACTCAGTTAGTTGGAGAGGATGGATTAGTGCCTGTGCCACCTCTATCTTCATCAGATGTGCCATTAGGATCATCCCATCCCGCGCCAGCTCCATCATCATCAGATGCACTATTAGGATCATCTCATCCTGTGCGAGCTCCATTATCATCAGATACATTTGCAGGGTCAGCCCAGCCCATTGAGCATATCTGCATCAGTTGTAATGATATATGTGACGGGGTAGATAGCCAGGCGAGTGCGGATGGTTCGACATCCCATTCATGTGTACATTGTAGGAGAAGATGTCAGGCATCCACTACTAAGGATGTGGCCCTCACAGATGATCTGTTGTCAATGGTGTATGGTACAAAGCTGACATAGGTTTGTTTAAATTTGTGTTTTGACATGTTATTTTAATTAATTACCTAAATATATTAAAAGACTAAATTTTATGAATAGAAGAATCTAAATTGATAAATGAATAATATGCATTGCAGGGTGCAGCTGGTGGTACAAGTACACTAAGGAGTGCTCGTTATAGTAGACGTATACGGGTAGCTCAAACACCTGAGGTAATATTTTATAAATATTCCTAAAATAGAATAGTACATTGTTTTGAAAATATCATATCTTAATAATTTGTATGGTGGTAACTTAGTGCATGTTTTTTGCTATTGCTTTATGGTCAAAGAATTTTTACTAATGTAATTCAACTCAAGGAATTCACTTCCTTGTCTAGCCATCATGACTCAAATTGATTTGAACTCCCGCCCTCCATCCTTGGACTCAATTAAACCAATGTTGAACTCATACATAGACTCATACCCCAACCAATCACTTATTGGCTTCTGAATCAACCTTGAACATCATTCGGAATATCCAACCATCGTTCTTTTACTCTTATTTCTTATTTAAAATCATGAATACACTATCTGATTGTTGACTGATTGTGATTATCCTTAATCCTTCAATACACCTCAATGGCCTTCTAAAGACTCCCAACATATAACTTATAAGACACCCCAAGAACCCCTTAACTTATCACAAGGTCCTTATCCTATCGCTCAAAGCACATTCACTTGCTAGTTCAGTAAACTTTACTCTCTGGCATTTCACTGTCATACTAGGACAGTCCCCATATACTAGTCTATATCTTCACCATAGAAAAGAACCTATCTAAACCCTAGGTTCATAAGCACCCCAAATATTTTCATCACTGCCCATACCACCTACTCTGTTGCAAGTGTCAAGGGTATGATGATCCAATGACTGAATCTCTTAACTCTCTATAAAGAGTGGATAACCTTGACTCTCACACCTTTAAAAATTGATGCAAAACACAGCCTCAATACCCCTCATGAGAATTATGAGTTCCACACAATAGAGATGGGTTCATCATGAAGAGGCTTACTAAGACCCAAGCCACTAGTCTTAGCGCAAAAATGGTTACAAGGCTTACAAGCCCACACAATGATCAATTGGGACCTTAGACATCATGGAGGAATCAAAATGGACTTGGTCCATGCACACAATCAAACTTATTGAGACCTTTGAAGGCATTTTCTAAACTGTCCAGTCAAATGCTAGTATCCTTGTCCAGGCAGTACAGTCAAGATAACTTTGGAAAACCCCAAAAGACTTAGGGATTAAATAATAGATTCAAATACCCTTTACTAAGATATATCTAAACCAGGAGCACCAAGGTTTGAGGGGTCAAAATAGAGGCTAAGTCAAAGAATCTCATACTAGACCAGAGGGCTAATTAAGCCTCCACTAAAGAAGGAAGTGCTAGAAAATGGAAGTGTTTCCTTCTGAAACCAATTGGAACACTTAGGTATTCACAAAAAAATATCAAATCCATAATTAAAGCCTTGGTGCTCGGTTCTCTAGAAGTTCAAATTTGGTGCATACATTGAGATATACACCTAGGGCTCGATCATATGGCCATCTCCCTGCATCAACACAAAAACAACTTGCATAATCTTTGAAAGCATATTACAAAGAAGCTTTCCACTAGATATTATCCAATTCCCATGGTGGAAACGCTTCAAACTTGAAAAACAATGTGAAACTCTTAGAAATGAACACAAACCAGAGTTACAGAGACAAAAATCATGATAATTGGAGTTATAGGTAAGATTTCTTCACCAAATCGGTTGCATTTGAAGGATGAGACAGGGAAATTTGTTCAAGTCGGTTTTATGTAGAGTTGAATCCCATGACCATAGTGTACCAAGTGGCTTATAAGTACCCAAACTTGGAACTAGGTCTCACAATTGGATCTCAATGATAGACTAATTCTAAAGCCTTGAACTACAAGATTTCTTGGGTCCCTTTGGTGCAAGATTTCACTAAGAACATCAAGGGTCTGCAATCTTCATGAGATTCCATGTGCTAGGAGGTCCTCCTGCACCATACTCTCAACCTAAAAGCACTCTAATTCCCTACATGCTAAGGGTAAACACACTAAAACATACTCATTTCCAGGCTACAATAGTCTCATTACCTGCTGCAAAAGTGGTCCTAACCTTTGACCCCCACGAATACAATCTGGACCATCCTTCTCTAACTGTTCCTATAAATTTGTTAAAGAATAGTCTTGTGTGTGAAAGAAGAGTTCAAATTTTATATTGTAATAATGGTTCATAAAATTTGATTATAAACTTGTGATAATAGAGTTGTGGAGCATAATCATTTGTGGAATTCAAGTGAGTCATAATCTTTATTGGAAACTATTGCTTATATATTTATTTGGTGTTTTATAGGGCTTGTCAGGGGCTCAAATTTCTGAGATTGAGGATGTCATCCTTTCTGCCATTGACTTTGGCTTAGAGAGCTATGTGGTATCATATTTTGCACACCTCTTGTTTATAGTTTTAATTGAACCCATGCGGTATCATATTATTTCTCTTATGTTAATTTTTTTTGTTAGCCTACCCCACCAAGCTCGAGGTCATTAGGAAAGAGGAAGAAATCATCGGGGGATTTTTATCAACTGTTACAGTTGCGACTGCCTTGGTAGATATGCATGGTGAATGTGGAAGCATAGATACGGTACATGAATTGTTTGACAGAATGCATCAAAGAGATGTCTCATGGAATGAAATGATTGCAGGATATGAACAAAATGAATTTTTTGAAAAAGCTTTAGAAACTTTTAAGAAAGTGCACATGGTAGGAATAAAACCAAAAGGGACATTGAAACAAAAAAGGTAATTAACTCCAATTTAAGTATGTTTGTTGAAATGTATTATGAACATTTCAATGTAGTCTATATTGATGAATGCAATTGAATTGTTTATTGTATACATGTAGAATCAATTGGGTTTCACTGAACTGATGAATGCCTCAGACATTTATTTTTTAGTATTTCTTGTTTATAACATGTATTTTGTATTTTTTTTTTTGTTGTATGACCCTTCACCACTGTCCGTCCTTCCTCTACTTGGCCATTTTTCTAGGAGTCCCTCTCACCCACGATGGAGCCCATTTCATTTATCAGTCAACCCAAGCATAAGAGATCCAACTGAGGCTTCAGTATGCAAATTACAGCCCAATATTTATTTATTTTGATATTATTTTGAGATAATATATATGGCTTAGCATTTGAATTGTTCTTGTGCAGAGACTTAGTGAACCAAGTGTTGCTGTGAAGAAGCTCAATTTTGATGATCCACCATAGTCATAGATATATCGAGACATTGTATAGATCTAGTTGTGGTCATTGAATGACCAAATTACACACACACACACATGTGACATTTGTACATTATATATATCAACCTAGACATAGTTGATGTCATTTTTTGTAACTCTATTATGGATTTGGCATGTACGCCATGTACTGATCTGTATGCTATTATTGTTCATTTTGTTATATATGAAACTTTAAATTTGATCCTTGAATTTGTTGGTTGGATGTTTGTCTTAAGTGTATTCTTGTTTCACATGACTTGCGTATATGCATGTGTGTTTCGATAAATTAATATACTTGTGTGTGTACTTCATGTATATTCATGTGTATGACTCATAACCTAAATTCATGTGTACGACCTATGTGAATGACTTAAGTGAATTCATGTCTATGCTTCATAATGTATGTACTACATGTTTGCTCCAGGACATAAGAAATTTTATGATTTAAGTGAATTAAGGCTTGATGTGCTACATTATATTTAGATGTATCTTTCATGCTCTATATGTATGCACTCCATTACTTAAGTGAATTTATGTTTGTAGGTGTATCTTTCATGCTCTATATAATGTTCGTTGGGTACACCTGGAAAATTATAGGGGTCTTTGGTGCAGGGAACCCAAGAAACACCAGGCATGTATAGGAGTCTTCATTGGTTCATCTTCACATATTTGTAATCATGGTTAGATCCTAGAGATCAACCATTCATTTTGAGTAGATTGGTCTCATTGTAAAGTTAATCCATCTAAGGTGTCTTTATAAACCTAAGGTTGATTATCTCTCATGACCTATGATAGGATAAGTAAGTTTGATGTTTTTGGTCTAATAAATCTCTTACTATAGGATCTAAGGGTCTTCTAAGTCCTTTCAATTGGTCTAGAGGTCCTAATAGCAACATTTTGCAACATTGTCAAAAGTTGCACAAATGTTGTCAAAAGTTGCACAAAAAGTTACAGTGTTGCTCAGTTGAAAGTTGCTCAATGGTGCATCTTTCAAACTGTTTGTCATGGGACCAAACCATCAGCTCCATCAGCTCCAATTGGCTGGGTAAACACTAGGGGAAACCCTTTTTCGCTTGCGAACCATCAAGAATGTTCTGGCGCAAGTCGTACTGAAGTGTTCCCAAGGTGCACTAAGCCAAATTGGGCATCAATTTTTAGAGAGTCATATCTCATACTTTGTGAGAGATATCAGAGATTTGTGAAGTGCACAAGGACCATCTTAGGAGACTTACAAGCACGTGGATTAGTTCTAGGAGATACCTCTCAGATTCCATTTTCTGACCTGATCTCGGTTGGTGCAAAAAGTTACAGTGTTGCTCAGTTGAAAGTTGCTCAATGGTGCATCTTTCAAACCATTCATCGTAGGACCAAACCATCAGCTCCATCAGCTCCAGTTGGCCAGGTAAACACTAGAGGAGACCCTTTTTCACTTGTGAACCATCAAGAACATTCCAATGCAAATCGTACCAAAGTGTTCCCAAGGTTCACTAAGCCAAATTGGGCGGTGATTTTTGGAGAGCCATATCTCAGACCTCGTGAGAGATATCAAATATCTGTGAAGTGCACAAGGACCATCTTGGGAAGGCCTAAAAGCATGTGGATTAGTTCTAGGAGATTCCACTCAGATTCTATTTGTCGACCCAATCTCAGTTGGTTCAAAAAGTTACAATGTTGCTCAGTTGAAAGTTGTTCAATGGTGCATCTTTCAAACCGTTCATCATGGGACCAAACCGTCAGCTCCATCAGCTCCATTTGGCCACATAAACGCTAGGGGAGACCCTTTTTTGCTTGTGAACCATCAAGAACATTCCAGTGCAAGTCGTACCAAAGTGTTCCCAAGGTGCACTAAGCCAAATTGGGCAATGATTTTTGGAGAGCCACATCTCAGACCTCGTGAGAGATATCAGAGATCTATGATGTGCAAAAGGACCATCTTGGGAAGGCCTAAAAGCACGTAGATGAGTTCTGGGAGATTCCACTTGGATTCCATTTGTCAACCTGATCTCAGTTGGAGCAAAAAGTTGCAGTGTTGCTCAGTTGAAAGTTGATCAATGGTACATCTTTCAAACCATTCATCGTGGGACCAAACCGTCAGCTCCATCAGCTCCAGTTAGCCAGGTAAACGCTAGGGGAGATCCTTTTTTGCTTGCAAACCATCAGGAGCATTCTGGCGCAAGTCATACCGAAGTGTTCCCAAGGTGCACTAAGCCAAATTTGGCAGCAATAGAAGTAAAACAATTCAAACGTTCACAAAGCATAACATATAACACCATAATTTTGATTGTAATAGATGTAAAACAATTCAAACATACAATACATGGAAAATATATAATATGAAAATGAACATACATACATAAATACAATGCATGACAATGATATAATATGAAAATGAACTTACATACATAAATACTACACACGAACCATTATTATAATTTAGAGAAACATGAGATATCCACTGCATGAGCCATTGTTATAATTGTAATGAATCGTAATTCACTCATATCCTCTTAGTTAAATGGTACATAGTAAACTATACAAAATGTGGACCCTCGGTATATACAAATCAACCCATGACCACTTTTATATACAATTTGATCTTCTTTCAATATACAAACTATGGTCTCCAAATATGCATGTAGGCCACTTCATAGGCATTTATATTTACAAAAAAGTGAAGTTAGATTGTTTCGCAAAATTTATATACAAAATTGTCAAAATAATTCTACCATTTATAGAATGATTCTTCATGATGGCCCATAACTAATTGAGCGAACCTTCTGGATCGGATCTAACCCTTATTATGTCATGTATTGCCTCATGTTCAGATTCACGAAGTTTCCATAAATTCTTCTTAGGAGTTCTACCAGTATACTTTATCAATTCAATATTTGCTACAACAAGAAGGTTCAAGTAATGCAAAATATGTCTGTGTCTCATAGTCCTCAAGCAACCACTTCTTGTATTTTTTTATAGGGTACCTGCATTTCATAGAAGCATAAATGAATACAAAAGTCAACATAAAAATTGTAATATAATGATGGTAAGAGGTCTCAAAGTCGTCAGACAAGAACACATTATATTTTGATAGCATACCTTCTAAGCCATGTCCATGTCACAACAACAGATCCTATTGGGTACTCAATACTCTCTCCATCAATGACTGTAGTTGTCAATTTATTTTTTCCCTCAATACAACGACACAAAAAGTAATCAGTACCTTCCTCATTGTTGTCATCTGCAACAACTGCATATACATGACCTGCAATTTATAGAGGGATAAGTTAACACCCTAAACACTTAATAAATTGAGAAATTACCTAGTTCAAAATGAGGGATAAGTCTCAAAATGAAGTATAAATTGAGAAATTACCTGGTTCAACTAGGTCAGATATGTGATCAAAATCCACTGATGCTTCAAACTGGCTCAATTGTAGTGCTCTAGGAATTTGATATGCATCAAGCAGTTGCAAAGGTGTAAACGACCATTTGTCAACCCACTCTTTGATTCACACTCCTCCCACGCAAAATTCATACAAGAAAAGAAAAAACATGCCATTAATCTAGTATAAATACCCAGTGATGCTGCATTTGAACTTCTAAATGAGTGCATGTCACTTGATCCTATAAGTGTACAACAATCTAGATAGTTTCCAATGTTAGATTTGTTTATCAACGAAAAAAACCTATTAACCATAGACTTACCTTCATTACCTGTTCCCATCGTAGAGTTGTGCCATCACACAATTGTTTGTGCATTTATTAACTCTGCACCACCTTCGTACTTCAATTCCTCTCTCGCAAGAGCTCTTTTTACACATGCACCTGCACCATCATGCTCACCTTTTCCATGCCCCGCCTCCGTGAAATTCCAAAAATGTTGAACGCCACTTGTCACGTGCATCCTACTCAACCAATAGAACATCCTTGCATACTTGAATTGTGAGGTGCAATTATCTGACCATATTATGTGTTGGTTTTACTCAATACCCTTTCCCTTAAACTTTGGTTTTCTTCAAATTATTCTAGGAGGTGTTAACACCGCTGCATGCTCTACATTTTCATTAGATGAATTAGGTGCATTTATTGGATTCATTTCAATTGGTGTATGTTGATGATTTTAATTTTCATTATGTGCATTTGTCACATTAAGATTAACATTTTCATTTTCATCACTTACCTTGCTTGCATTTGATGATGTAACTTGTCGTATTCTCCTCATGCGGTCCCTTTGTCTTTCCTTTTCTGTCTCTCATTGTTCAATTGTTCCTCTTTTGTTCTTTCCCATTGTTCATATTGAATGGATCCTATGAATAATATCATGAACATAGAATAACATGTGAACATCAAATCCAAAAAATAAGAACAAATCAACCATTTTCTTGAAATGAGAACTTACAATAATAAAATAACATTAAAAACACCAATAAAAAACACAATTTTCAATCATTGCAAAAAAAAAACATGCAAAAAAGTGCAAACTTGTCTGTTCCTGGCATAAAGCAATAGAAAAATAGTTGTGGGACCTCAAAACAACTTGCAATGACTATTTTAAGACTGTTAAAGCTAGCAAAGTTTCTAATTCCACAGAACCCAATCGGGTTCTGAAAAACTAAGAACAAAGGAGGATTGAGAGAGAGAAAGAGAGTAGGGGTAGGAGTAGGAGAGAGAGGGATTGAGAGAGAGAGAGAGAGAGAGAGAGAGAGAGAGAGAGATTTACTTCTTCATAACCCAATCAGGTTTTGAAGAAGTGAGAATTGTGCGTTTTATTCTCCAAAACCCGATTGGGTTATGGTGGAGTTGAAAACATAATTTTTACTTTTTAGAACCCGATCGGGTTATTTGAAATTTATAAACCCGATCGGGTTATTTCTTGGGAAGAGCTTTGGAAAATGATCTGAAGGCTTGGAGGCTCATTTTCCCTCCATTTTTGTTCTTTTAGACATTTTTTCATCTTGTAAGATGAATTCTGGACTTTATCTTCATCAGGTTTGCAATTTGTCAACTGGGTAGCTCTATAATTTTCACGATAATCTCATACGTCTTCTTAGCTTTCTAACCATATAATTTTTTCTATTTTTGGACAACATTAGCATAGTAAACTTTAATTTTCTTTACCAGTGGCTTGATTGTCCTCACAGACATATGTCTACCATTTTTTTAATAACTTTTGATATACTTAATAAAATTATAAATAAATTACATATTATTTTTCTACACTTGATTCTATACACTCTCAAAAAAAAAATTTCATTTTCAATTTTTTTGATGCAAGTTATGCCCAGCGCACGAACAGGTACCAAAATTTCAGAATGCGATCACTTCAAAAAATCACAGAAAAAAGTACTCATTGAAAAATTACAAAAAAATACACAACTTCTAGATCTCAATCTTACCTATCATCCTACAAAAGGGATTTAAAAAATACTAAATATAACTATATCTTTTGTACCGCACATGGAAACAACTATGTTATGGTTTTCCAAAAAAATTAGGAACATGTTTATGTGCGTGCAAGGTTTGACCATTTTAATCATATTTGTTTTTTAAAAAATTAGTGTTTTAGAAACTAGATTCAGAGTACTACAATTTTTATTTTTTACACATCTTGTTATTTTGAGTGCATGACCCTCAAACTCCTGTTCCAAGTTCAGGTTTACCTGATTTCAGAAAAAAAATGTGCCCACTTATACCCCCCTTTTTGGTCCACAACTTGGTGCACATACGCTCCGGTGAGCCTGCATAGATTTATGGAAAAGGCGGTGTTCCTATCCCCTTCTCGAAGCCAATCTATTTGAGCCTTTTGCTTCCATTAATTTTCCTCTCTAAGTTCCCATTCTTCTAAATCCCTAGAAGTCTGTAAGTCCTCTTTGCCCAAAACTTTAGAAAAATCAAAATCTCAAATTTGCCTCGTAATGACTGCCAAACGATCTTATGCCCTCCCCTTCATGGTATGAATATTACCAAAGCATAACCTGTTTCATTTCTTGAGATGTCAATCAACATACTGTAATTTCTTAACAAAAGAAATTATAGAATATACTGTTGATGACATGTAATTGATTAAATGGTTCACTATATTAAGTTGAAGATGATGTAAGACATTAAATTAGTTAATTATTTGTATTGTCATTGATGTCAACTTGATATCATCTGTATGGTCATACACATAATGCTAAATACTTTAGAGAATCAATGGAATAGAGGTTATGCTTTCAGCAATGCATAAAAGTCAAGTATTCACTAAGTGACAGAATACATTGGCGGAGTGCACACCATCAGTAAAGACAAAGATAAAAGTCACAGTGATGCCCAACGAGCAGAAGATAGTATTTCCCGACGAAGCAGAATCAAAGGATGCCCGATGAGCTAAAAACAGTGTTGCTCGACGAGCAAGATCCAATGATGCCCGATGGATGGAGATCTTGAAGCTAACTGAAGTGACACCGATGGAACTTGCAGTTGTCACCGGTGACGAACTGTAGAATTGACCAATAGAATAGAGAGATCAGAAAATGACAAAATATCTAGCTGGCAGAGCTAAAAGATAGACTTAACTTGTTGTTTGATTTGTTTTATTCGACCATAGTTAAGTAAGTGATTTAAAGATGATTTACACAGTTGGCAAGAAGATAACTATGAGATAAATCAGGAGTTAAAGCCATAAATCAATTTGGCAAGATTGTTTTTCACGCCAAGAATCAAGAACCAAGAATTAAGGAATATCATGTCTATTTAAGAGACAAGCATTTTCCATTCTCTGTGTGGTCATATAAGCAATCAGATGCACGGGGGAGTGAACTGATAGAAGATGCTGAAGAGAAACTGATGAAGGATTAACTTCATGCAGTCCTGATCAATCAAGCTGAGGGAGAGCTAAAGAATTCTGCAGACACCGACGAACAGAAAAACACAACATCACAGAGCAGAAAGAGTTAAGTATAAAGGAATTGTATTGATACATTAATCAAAAAGATATTGTAAGTAAATAGATCTAAAAATCTGTAATTCAGTTGCATTAGAAACAGGTCATTTTTTCAGTTTAACCATTGAAGCATTAAGTCTCTTAACAGAGCAGGACTTAACAATCTTTTGTAACTGAGGTATATCCTAACAGATTACCAGAAGGTTGACTCATGATAGTAGCACCGGTCTTACCTAAAGCCTATTGACAGTCTAAGAAGGAGGCTGATTCAAGGATGGTAGTAAGATTTGCATAAAGCCTATTGACAGTCATGAGACTGATTCAAGGATGGTAGCGTAGATGCCAGATACTAAGTGAAAACCTATGTATTGAAAATCCTCTAACAAGGTTGCACTTAATAGTGTGTTTTTAACCTTTAATAGGGTTGGCTCCTAATAGGGCTCACTTCAGAAGAGTAAAAATTTGGGGTACCGGTCCCAGTGGTTTTTCCCTTAACAAGATTTCCACGTTAAAATCCTTGTTTTATGTCTGTATGGTTTATTACTTTATTGTTTTACATTCTACATATGCATTTATGGATTAACTGGTATACTCTGCACATTTACTGAGTATCGATAAATATAGTTTACTGTGTATCAGTTATCAAGGAGAATAAGGACAGACAAGGTAAACCGACAGACAGTTATTTGTTTCAAGTATTTCAAAGGCATGCATCTTGTTGGGACTTAATAATTTGAGAAGTATTGATTGGTGGATTAAA
>MU223159.1:636917-651601 GCA_018584345.1 Thuja plicata
ATGATGCAAGACATTAAATCAGTTAATGGTTTGTATTGTCATTGATGTCAACTTGATATCATCTGTATGGTTATACACATAATGCCAAAGACTTCAGAGAATCAATGGAATAGAGGTTATGCTTTCAGCAATGCATAAAATTCAAGTATTCACTAAGTGACAAAATACACCGGCGGAGTGCACACCATCGGTAAAGACAGAGATAAAAGTCACAGTGATGCCCGATAAGCAGAAGACAATATTGACCGACGAAGTAGAATCAAAGGATGCTTGACGAGCTAAAAAAAGTGTTGCCCAACGAGAAAGATCCAATGATGCCCGACGGACAGAGATCCTGAAGCTAACTGAAGTGACACCGATGGAACTGACACTTGTCACTAGCAACAAACTGCAGAATTTACCAACATAACAGAGAGATCAAAAAATGACAAAATATCTAGCTGGCAGAGCTAAAATATAGACTTAACTTGTTGTTTGATTTGTTTTATTCGACCATAATTAAGTAAGTGATTTAAAAATGATTTACACAGTTGTCAAGAAGATAACTATGAGATAAATCAGGAGTTAAAGCCATAAACCAATTTGGCTGGATTGTTTTTCACGCCAAGAATCAAGAACCAAGAATTAAGGAATATCATGTCTATTTAAGAGACAAACATTTTTTATTCTCTATGTGGTCCAATAAGCAATCAGATACACAAGGAGTGAACTGATACAAGATGCTGAAGAGAAACTGATGAAGGATTAACTTCATGCAGTCCTGATCAATCAAGCTGAGGGAGAGCTAAAGAATTCTGTAGACACCGACGAACATAAAAGCACATCACAGAGTAGAAAGAGTTAAGTACAAAGGAATTGTATTGATACATTGATCAAAAAGATATTGTAAGTAAATAGATCTGAAAATCTGTAATTCAGTTGCATTAGAAACATGTCATTTTGTTTCAGTTTAACCATTGAAGCATTAAGTCTCTTAACAGAGCAAGACTTAATAGTCTTTTGTAACTGAGGTATATCCTAACAGATTACTAGAAGGTTGACTCATGATAGTAGCACCGGTCTTACCTAAAGCCTATTGACAGTCTAAGAAGGAGGTTGATTCAAGGATGGTAGTAAGATTTTCATAAAGCCTATTGACAATCATGAGACTGATTCAATGATGGTAGCGTAGATGCCATATACTAACTGACAACCTATGTATTCAAAATCCTCTAACAAGGTCGCACTTAATAGTGTGTTTGTAACCTTTAACAGGGTTGGCTCCTAACATGGTTCACTTCAGAAGAGTGCAAATTTGGGGTACTGGTCCCAGTGGTTTTCCCTTAACAGGGTTTCCACATTAAAATCCTTGTGTTATGTGTGTATGGTTTATTACTTTATTGTTTTACATTCTACATATGCATTTATGGATTAACTAGTATACTCTGCACATTTACTGAGTATCGGTAAATACATTTTACTATGTATTGGTTATCAAGGAGAATAAGGATAGACAGGGTAAACCAACAGATAGTTATTTGTTTCAAGTATTTCAAAGGCATGCATCTTGTTGGGACTTAATAATTTGAGAAGTATTGATTGGTGGATTAAAGTTTAAATTGGATAAATTTCTGAGGCCACTGATTCACCCCCCCCTCTCAGTTATTACTAACAATTGTAATTTCTTAATCATAGAACTCTAGATTTAACTATAAACTTAACATTTATTGTTGCTAAAAAAATAGAGATTATTTTAAACTTATTTGTCCCTCTATAAAAATTCGTAAAAATTTATATCCAATTAAATTAGACCACCATGAGAACAATAATAAAGAAACTTAATACAACTTTGATTGCAAACATTTATCTATCAACAAAAAATAAAATTTAAGCTCAACAAATAGTTAGCCTAGCTCAAATCTTATATAATGTGATAATCCACCATATACAAAGTTCCTTTCAAACATTATTGTTTTTTAGTCCATTCTTGTAAAAATATCTATTTTTCAAGAATATGTCAATCTAAATTGTATTATATTTATGAAGTGCTCAATTATGTTCAATTTATTTTAATCATTTGTATAAAAAATAAAAAAATCAAAATATTATATTAAATTTTATGATTGAAATATAAAAGAATAAAGACTATTTAAAACAATACAAAGATTTTTTCTAAAATTTTGCACAAAGAACATTCCAAATAATTAGAATGAAAAATAAAATTATAGAATCTTCTATTTAGATCTTTTAATGTCTCAAGTATAAATAAAAGGCTATTCATTTGCAAACAAATGAAGAAAGAGATTAAAGAACCTCAACAAAATCAAATATAGCCCACATAAAAAGTTTAATAACTTTATAAAATTATGGCATCTATGTACATACTTATTTTTATTTACTAAAATAAATACACAATTTAATGAAATAATTATATTTGAAAAAAAAAAGAAGATAATGCTATTAGTAAATAATGTTTTTTTTATCGGTAAAAGGCCTAAGCTCGATATTTTATTAATAATAGAGAATTTAAAATACAACTCCGTTCATGCAGGCACTGGTAGGAAAGACCGTAGTTAAGAAAAACCTCCAGTCTTGCTCGATACTTATTTAGTCCTGTACCTTAAAAAATTACAAATCTCAAATTGAAGGTGCGGGGTTATCAGATGAGGACATGTCCTCATTTACAAAGTTGATTTATATATTTTTGCATTTTACATCTTAGAAGCCAAAGTTTAATATGTGGATTTTACAAAGCTGGATCCCTTCTAAATTGCCAGATTTTAAGTAATCTACATCTTCCTTTCCTTAAGTGATTAATCTCTGATTGTAATCTTCAGACTTTTCTTGATCACACTTGTAATTTCTTATTAGTGTAATGCACCTACAAGAATTTTTAGACAAAAAACTGCAAGCTTTGGAGCCTTACCTTTCATGTTAGTCTCATACAGATATATCATAACCATAGTATGTGATCTAAATCCAAAGCTAATCTTAAATAACAAATTTAGGATAGAAACTGGAAAAATTTAAGCAGCCATAACCCATTCTATCATCCAGAGTTACTAGATTCCAAATTCATGAAGTTTACAAAAGATAGTTATCAATCATCTGTAATGTCAAGATCATAAATATGGAGTTAGATTAGCTCCCTTCTAGTCTTGTCCCCATGTCTATAGAAGTTCAAAGCATATATTAAGCTTCTCTCTTTTTAACATTTGTAATTAGTTCCTTTTTTTGCTAATGGTTAGTTATTCAATTCTTTTTGCCTTAAATAAATAAAAAAGTGCTCTAATGTCAAAGTTTGCAATGCTTGATTTTCAAAATCATTGTTCTTCAGAGAATGATCAAAACAACAGTGTAGAATTAAAAATTCTTCAATATTCTTAGATAATCTAAAACATCCATATAGAGCTTATGAAGATTAATAAGAACTCCTATTAAACCAATCATAACAATAAATAGATCATAATGCTTCATCAAATCTATTGTTAAGACTAGAATTAGCATACTAGAATTTGGAAAACCTGCGTATTAGATTATTGAAGACAACACACACACACACACACACACACACACACACACACACACACACACACACACACACACACACACACACACACACACACACACACACACACACAGATTTGTCTCNATTATAGAAGACAACACACACACACACACACACACACACACACACACACACACACACACACACACACACACACACACACACACACACACACACACACACACACACAGATTTGTCTCGCATGCAACATGGTTGTTATACTGACTCTATTACCTTATTTGAGAGACAAATAGTAAAAGAACAGTTGGGTAAGCATATAATGATTGTTTCCCTCTGAATTTTCAAGAAGGTACAACTCCCTTAGTATGATCTTAAATGAATAAACTAATCTAACAAATATATGCACTTTTAACAAGAAAGTATGCAAGGCCACTCAAATCATTCTTAGAAGAAGAGTGCAGACAAAATTCAAAGAAAAATATGATAAACGTAGAGAAACACAGTCATCTTCTATAGACAGTTTCACAATACTTCAATAACTACATAAAATAAACTTATAACAGATAAATATTCATTCATTATGAAAAAGTAAAGATCAACATATGGAATGAATTAAAATATTCTCACAAGAATATCCATTCAATGAACTCAAACACACAGATTCAAATTCCTCCCATATATTTCATTATGTTGTCATTGCATCATAGGCAAAAAATTGCAGTTTCAAAATTTTGTAGATATCATATCACAACTGAAACTAAAAAAAAAAGAAAATTACTCCTACTTTTACTTTTCCAACTGTTAATTATTTTTTCTCTAAGCTATATATAGTCTCTTAGTGGTGCAGGGCACCTCCTAAAGATCTTACCTTTCTTGCTTTTATGTTTGTAATAAGGTGCATCCTTGAGATCACGCTTGCGTGTGTTTATTTTTAGGTCTATGATGTAAGGTGATGGACCTACGGTGAGTTATAAACCTAGGTTCCTGAAACCATGGTTAGACCTTGTTAGCTGGGGAAGTTTAGTGTTTGGATAGATGCTTATGTTTTAAGGCCTTAGTTCAGGTTCCTTTCATGTTTTGAACCTCTCCCACACCTTGGGAGGTCGGTAAGGTTAGCATTTTCCCAAATTACCAACTTTCTCACATATTGACAAAAAGTTATCTTTTTGCATGAGCAACTTTTGCAAAATGTTGCTCGATGAATGACAACTCCATTGTAACCGACCTCACCAACTTACTAAAGCATCTGGAATGCCTAGGAGATGCTATTAGGTGAGAGGATGCCTTCCATGAGGAGGAGAGTGGATTGTATACGGAGTTTCATGTTTAGAGAGGGAAATAGAAGAGTGTTTTGAGCATTTTTGGTATTGTACAGCCTGGTACGGATTCATCTTGAAGACCCAGTTGCAGGAATTTTTAATTCTTTGAGTTTATTGAGCATTCCAGTTGGTTTGAAGTGGTTTTGTTAAGTCCTTAAAAATTTATAGATTTTACTTGCTTGCTGTCTGAGAAAACAAGGCTTTATTGGGTCAGTCACAAAGATGTGATCCTAACTTGAGCTTTATCTAGTGGATCTTCTCTGACACTTGGAAAATGATAGTTAGGATCATGGTATTTAAGAATCCAAAAGCTCAGACCCTCATTGTTAGTCCCACTATTTATGAGATCAAGCCCTACACTAATTATCTCTATGTAATTAGCCTAGCTTTTTGGTGCAGTCACATGCATGAGTCATATGTGTCTTGGGGGATCAAACCAAGAGTGGTTCTAGACTATTTTGGGGTAGGGGAAACCATATAAGTCCCTAAATTTCACCCATGAACCCACCCTCTACCACTTACTTAACAAACCAAGCCTAAACTAGCAATTAGGCATGTGTGTTTTGTGAGAGTTTGGGGGTGCAGGAGTGGAGTGAGGTGCCAAGACTTTGGGGGTTTTACAAACTCCATAAGGGCCCGTTTGGGTACTGGAATAGTATATCCTGGATATTTTCAATTAAGGAAGATGCTGCATATTCAGGAAGATGCTTATCCTCAAAATGAAATCTAGAATATGGTCTAACCCGTTTGGTTCACCCGGAAGATGAATGAGAAGATGTATAAGGAATTTTAATTCTTTATTTTTTAATTTCTTTAAATATGGTGTGTATACATACATACATACATACATGTGTGTATATACACATGTATATATATACATATGTATATACATGTGTATATATATACATATGTTTATATGTATATACATGTGTGTGTATACAAACATGTATACACATACACACATGTATGTGTATACACACAAATACACACATATGCACACATTTGTGTACATATACACATATACATGTGTGTATATACACATACAAGTGTGTATCCATGTATACACATATACACACCATACATATACACATACAAGTGTGTATCCATGTATATACATATACACACATGTGTATATATATACACATACACACATTTGTGTATACACACACACATATACACACATATACACACACACCATACATGTGTATATATATAGACATATACACACATATACATACACCATACATGTGTGTATATATACACAAATATATACACATACATGTATGTATATATACACACATACATGTATGTATATATACACATGTGTATATACACACATGCATATATACACATGTGTGTATACACACACACACATATATATATATACATCCTTATAGAAATATAATATACATCTTTATAGTCACGGATCCCACGAAATATTAAATTTACTTTTGTAAAAATTGGAATTGGAATTTGAAATTCCAATTCCACCTATTTAGGTGGAAGATGATATTCCCATTTTGGGGGCAAAATGTGAATTTTGGAATTGCAATTCCATTTTTTTCCAAGGACCCAAACATGGAATTTGGCATTATCCAGAATTAGATAATGCCAATTCCGGTCCAATTCCTGCTGCCAAACGGGCCCTAAAGGGTTTCTAGAAATCCAATTATATTTATTATATCCCACTATCACTAAAAGTTAAGTCCAAAATACCCTCTGGTTAGGGCTACAAGGAATCCTAGGCCATTTGGGATTCAACTACCTTTGGGTCTACAAGACAAAATCCAGTGGTGGATTCTAGATCCTTGGGGTTTGTTAGGAGCCTCCAATCTCTTAGAATGGGAGTTTGGATCCTCTGGTGAAGTTTTACACCTTGATGTTTGGTTTAGGGAAAGTGTCCCTAAAAGAGAAATTGCATTGTTTCATAGGTTGGTTTGGAGAGTCAAGACAGGACAAGGGGAAGCATATTGAACCCTTGGAAAAGTTAGGAGGCATCCCAAGAAGACTTGTGTGGAGTAGCAACAATCACAACATGATGAGAACACTAGTCCAAGACTAGAAAGTGGTTCTGATGCAAAGAATTCTGCAAAAAACTCTCAAAAACTAGGATATTGATGATCCAATACTCATTTTATCATTCAAATAATTGAATAGAGGCAAATATTTCACAATATCAATCAACAACAAAATGTTTCTTTGGTTCTTTTAACAAATACCTTCAAAACTGTCACACATATCTATCCTGCAATATTTTATTCATAACTTTTGAAACCGATATCACATTGAAACTCCCTTTTTTGGAAGTGTAGATAATTAGGTTCCTCAAAACATATCCCAAAATTAGCCAAATCCAATCTTTCAATAAGAACTTATGGTGTCTGTACCGAGACCCATTTTCCTGTCATAAAACAAAAACATTTCTCTCCCAATCCGTCTAGGGAATCACATATCTTTCATAAAAAAATCCATTTTAAATAAGACAAAATCCATCCTATATGAATATAGTTTCCAAAAATATAAGAAACATATTTTTCCCATTGTTAAATCATGAGATAATTAGAAATCATTGACTGCCACTCCATTGCAAACCGTTTAAAACCAGTTCTTACCACAAACACTCCAACTTTCACAAATATTCACCAAAATAAATAATACCAAATGTAAATGAAATCCTATTGATATATATTTCTAATGAATCCAACTATAACTTAAGAGTCATCCATATGTGTCCGTACCAAACAGTACAACATGACTGTTCTCAGGAATCATGGAAACTACAAACAATAACTTTCCCCAAAACGTGCATAACTTATTCTTTTTTTAATGAAATTGAACCAAACCAAAAGGATGAGAAGGAAAATTAATTCTAATATCAATCCATCATAAATATACAACATTTCCAAGCTGTACATGTCCATAAAAATCCTGGAAACAACAACATAATAGAAAACACCAATCAAAATGCAAGTTTAAAACAAACCAATTTGTTTCAAAAACTTTCTCTTCCTTCTCTATTCTTCCAATAATGATTTGGCTCGACAAATAAAACATATTTATACATATTTTGGTAGTTATAAACTACCCAACCACCCTTATAACCTTTCATCTTTCCTTTTACAACTTTAATGCATTTTTGCATTGTTTCTTTTTGCAAATTTTTATGCATTTTGAGAACTTTTGTGACACTTTATAAAATGACTCCAAACTTTGTAAAAACCCCCTAGACATGTCCAAATAACATATTTGATACCTTTTACATACTTTCTAGTCTTTTCATGGCCTTTTATGCAATTTTGACCTTTTGACCAAACTAGGTTCTAAATGGACAACTATGAAAAACCTTTACAAAAAATGGCTCATTAGCCTTACATTATGATTCAATGGACACACAATAGCATGAATACATAATGGATGAATTAATTACATTCAAAATGTTCATTATCCTCCTGGTGTAGATCCTTGTGCCCAGGTGCTCCTGTACCATACTCTCGGCCTTCAAAAGTTTCCAAGTCCCTTGGAAACATGGAACCAATAACCTGCAAGAAAAATTATACCAAAACCTTGTCATTTGTCTTCATTTACCTCTTCCTCTTCATTTCTCTTCTATCATCTACTTTCCTTTCAAGGACACATGACTATCCTTTCAATCTTCTTCTCTAATGCCCCTGTCAATGGAGCATCAATGGTTGCAACTCAAAGGTTCCAAAAAATCCACCACACCTCTTTCTGCTACACAACTACCAACATACTACCATCTTACCATATGTGTGACAGTTTTGAAGTTATTTGTTAAAAGAACCAAAGAACCATTTTGTTGTTGATTGATCTTGTGAAAGATTTGCCTCTATTCAATTATTTGAATGATAAAATGAAGATTGGATCATCAAGATCCTAGTTGTTGAGAGTTTTTTGCAATGGAGTGGCAGTCAATGATTTCTGATTATCTCATGATTTAACAATGGGAAAAATATGTTTCTTACATTTTTGGAAACTAGATTCATATAGGATTCAAATGGATTTGATCTTATTTAAAATGGCTCATTAGCCTTACATTATGATTCAATGGGTGCACAATAACATGAATACATAATGGATGACTTAATTACATTCAAAATGTTCATTATCCTCCTAGTATATATCCTTGTGCCTAGGTGCTCCTGCACCAGGTTCATAAAAGAATTTGTGCCAAGAAGACTTTGCTTGCATGACTTGAGGCAAAAGCTACCAACACTACCACACAACATTATAGAGGCAAGAAAATCATGGAGCCAAGCCTAGTGCTATTATAGGTACTACGAATATCTCTATTTCCCTAGAAAACATTGAGGAAGTAGAAAGACTGTTTCACTCTTAGATGTGGATCAATGGTCAAATAGTGTAGTTCATACTTGGCAATGATAGTTAGAAGAGCCTGATTTTTCTTGAAGAAGTTTGGAGATTGTAAAAATATTATAGAGGCAAAAAACTCATGGAGACCAAGCCTAGTGCTATGATAGGTACTATGAATATATCTATTTTCTCGGCAAACATTGAGGAAGTAGAAAAATTATTTCACTCTTAAATGTGGATCAATGGACAAATAGTGTGGTTCATACTTGGCAATGGTAGTTAGAAGACCTTGATTTTTCTTGAAGTAGTTTGTAGATTGTACTTTCCATTGACGCCTCACACACAACATACTCTAGTGGATGGCTTAGCGTAGGCTTCGAGATATGCATCACTTAGCAATATCAACTAGTGAACAACATTAATCTTTTTTAGAATACAATCTTTTGTGATGTTGTGTCGATAGATGTATGTGATGGTCTACCTACGCAGCCATATCTTTATCATCAACATGTAGTATATGAAGCAAATCCATGGAATGTATCATAGATCTTAGTGATAAAAGTCATTGCATACCGGAGGAAGTACCAACACTTTCACAAGAACATGTATTATAGAAAATGGTTTTAAAGTTATATGAACTATCTAATTAGGAGTACCAATATCATCATCCATTGAAGTTATATATGAACTATGTAATTAAGAGTAGCAATATCATCCTCCATTGAAGTTATATGAACTATCTAATTAAGAGTACCAATATCATCATCCATTGAAGTTATATATGAACTATGTAATTAAGAGTACCAATATTATCCTCCATTGAAGTTATATGAACTATCTAATTAAGAGAACCAATATCATCATCCATTGAAGTTATATATGAACTATTTAATTAAGAGTACCAATATCATCCTCCATTCAAGTCATTCAAGTTATATAAGTTATATGAACTATGTAATTTTGATTATCAATATCACCCTCCATTGAAGTTATATAAACTATGTAATTAAGAGTATTAATATGATCATCTATAATTGAAAACTTTAAGCTAGACCGTCCGCATTATAACACGTAGACGCACTATGGATTGATATCTGAATCCATTGGAATGGAAGTAACAAATGCGTCAAGCTACTTCATATTCCACCAAGTGTTGCAGCATAATTTATAGTCTTAACAGGGATCGTAGCAGAAACAAGCCAATCCCTCCATAGTGATATTACAAATTCCCCAAGTGGACCCTTCAGTCTTGCATGTATTAAGGCAATTGAGATCATTCCAGCATTGCCCATAAAACGTACTGCTCCACCTTGGACACATCCCATCATCAGCGATGGACGCTTAACGATGCAAACAATTTACAAAAGATAGTAAGTATTATAAACAAATTTGCTAAAACTTTCCACGATAGACAAATACCTTTATTTCCTTTTTATGTCAACGAAATTAATATTGACTTGAAGAATAATGCATATTACCCGAAGCTAAAGCGAAAGGAACTGCAAGCAATACGAACGCCATCAACACGTACACAATCTTGCCCATATTCTCTGTTATGAAAGATGTCTAGAGATAATGTATTCTGTGGAGAAAAAACTACCATTCACTAAACAAGGAAGAAACACACGTATTCCTGGGATTTTAACAGAAAATTCAATTCAATTACAGCAAGAAATAACTCACAAATGAATGGTATTCTTAAATCCTCCTACCATAGACAACTATATTATTTTGATGTGAACAAAGAAAACCCAACCTATTAATATGCAAAAATAAGGTTGGTATAAAGAGGTATGATAAGTATTACCTTAAACAAAAGGAGATACGATCAATAGAAAAGTTATATTCTCTTGATTAAACTCTCTGTGACTGCAGACAGCCTCTGCAATTAATGGGGACCATATTTATAACTAAACCAAACATTGGCATCCCCAAAGTCAGCGAAGCTTCTTTGTTATTAACGCTTAATCTAAATTTTATTGTTGGTCATATTTATAACAAAAGTACAACATTGGCATCTCCAAATTAACGAATCTTCTTTGTTCTTAACGCTTATTTTAAATTTTATGGTTGGTCATATTCGTATATTGCTGGTAGCATAGTGCGTTCATTTCTATTATTCCCCGTGGATTCCAATGTTACAGCTGCAATGGCATCGTAGAATGTGAAAGCATATGGGATGGTTTTGCATGTCATTGATTGTCTTGGCTGTAAAAATTGAAAGAAATAATACATTATAACAGCATTAATATTATATTGAAGAAAGCTAATATTCCGTTATAGCTGACATGAAAGGTTATATATTATTTCTGCATATGAAAACTGAATGAGAATAACAGACAGCGAATTTTATAAACTGCTAGGCAAATGTCTATGGAATTTTTCAAGATGATCAAGTTATACATTTTCCTACATGGACCATCTTATCCATTCTATGTCTATGTTGAAATCTACAATTTGTCAGATTGATTAATGTCCATTGCTCAATTTATAGAGATTGATGATACAAAATATAGTATGCTTAACAAAAACTCTAGTCATCATGTTAACCATACTAAACATGTAATCGTTTATAAAAAATGTCACTGGATATTACAATATTTGTACAGTTTTAAGCGGATCCAATCATACATCATGATCGCAAGTGACCTCGGCATGGCTCATAAGTAAAAATTGGTGCATTAAAGGATCTACAAAAAAGCCACAGAAATGGGCTAAATTTAGAATACGAACGATGGCACTTTTTCAACTATTTTAATATTGAAATTTGACCCGTACAATTGACAGCCCAGCTTTTTTGCATACAAATTGGATATGTGAGGAAAGAGACCGGATTTACCAACACAATTATTCCGCAAAGTCCAAAACATCCTGCCTGACATCGGCTATGGAATCCCTTAATAAATTCTGGATTGCAATGATTATTGAAGGTGATATATTTCTAAGGGCATAGAAATTTAAATCTTCACTGAATGATTCTTTTGGTCTATTCTTATTTGGCTTAGATTTGGAGTTCAATGGTCTGTGGCCTATTTTTGTTGTATTTTAATAATAAACATCAACAAGAAACTTGTTTCTGTCAAAAACTATTGTGTTTGCTTTGTGTTTCTGCATTTTGCATGCATGTCTATCAAAGCATTTCTAGCTATAATAGTTGATGAAAATCTTGAGGCACCATTATTCTTTATTCTTTGATGGATTTCATGCCCTATTAAAAGTTCCCATTTTCGCTCACGTAGGGAGAACGACGCCAAAGAATTTGGTTGGTTTCAAATATGTCAATGGCATTTTCAACAAATCCGTTTTATGCAAATCTTGCAATCATTGCATGTCATTGCCATATTTTCGAATCAGTGTAGAGCTTAAAATTTTAAATGTCCAGAATAAACTGGGTTTACATACAAACAAGAAGGTGATCACTGTAGCTTGGAAGGAAACAACATTTAATTATTATTTGTACTTTTAATTTTTAGAATGTTTTATCCTTCTCATTAGTATATTTTCTGGTTTTAGGGTTTACCGTTTAGTATCTTGTTCAACAATTTAAAAAAAATGTCAGTAAACGTAACAAAATTAGTTGGGTTTGTGTGTTAAAAAGAAAATTGTGAGATCAATGGGTGAGATAAATTCAATTTAATTCTATTTCAGATGTTGCCATAATTCTTTATGAAAAAAAATGAGAAACTTCAAAATTTAAGGGATCAAATTAGAAAAACTTAATAGTTAAGAGCATGTTCCCATGCTGCTGCTTAAATGAATTTTCTGCTTAAATTTAAGCAGTAGAGTGTTCCCATGCAAAATAAAATCTTTGGGAAAAGGAAAATTTCCTATTTTAGTGGAGTAGCTATTTTTTAGCAAATAAAAATAAGCTATGGGAAAAAAGAGGGGGCTAAAAATAAGCAGCAATTGCTTATTGAAAAAAGTGACACATGTCTTCACCATTTTTTTTCTATCTCCTTTTTATTTGCCTACAATTTTGTTTTCTGATTTATTTACAACAAAAATAAATAAAAATTTGATTTGAAAATAATATTTAAAATACTGCTTAAAATTAAGTAGCAAACATTATCATCCATGGGGCCACCAGCTCCACAAATTGTGCCACAAAAAGTTGAGCAAAGCAGCAGCATGGGAACATGCTCTAAGAGTGATTTTGTTTTTCTATTAACTCTTTTTCCACTTTTCTTTTTAATTTTTTTTCATATTTACAAATATCACTAACTAACAAAATTTGTATTTCTATCTATTTGTTCTCCTCATATTGAATTATCAATTCTATGTTGTTTCTATTATTTTATTTTTCAAAATAAATTAAGATAGTTTGAAAATTACCATTTCATATAAATATGAAGATAGTAATAAAATCATTATTTTGAATAATTCTATAAGAAATATCTTCTTTGAAAAAATTATAAATGTTTTCATATTTGCTTTATACTTTTATGCTTAGATGTTTTTATACTTTTAAATTAGAAATATCTTTATTCTCAATTAGAAAAGACAATATTAGAAGAGTATAGAAACATCTTACTTTTTCAATGAGAATATTATAAAAGTTTCTTTTTATATTTATAAATATAAATATAGTAGATTTTTTTAAAATTTTTTTTTGGCAAAAATGACAGAGCCATTGTATTATATTATTTAATTATTAAAAACACTACTTCAGTGGGGCTCAAAAAGTAAGAAAGAAGCGTTACCACGGTTCACCAGATTATAACAAATACATTCTCCCAGAACACTGACTAATCTCCACAAAAAACCAATGAGAGACCCTCATGAAGAACGCAGAGCAGAAGACTATCATCTAAGAGTCGAGGGATCTCCCAACTTACCCTTTCCTTTGGTGATAGCAAAACTGACTTGAGAAGTTCTGGATGAGGTAGCTGCGGCAGATCTTGGGGAGAAAGGAGGAGAAGACACCACCATGCCGACATTCTCCACATAAGCAAGGATAACTAACAGGTTGTCAAACAGGAGAAAAGCATTGGCCACGATCCCTTTCGGAAGAACATCCATAAATTTTTCTATTTCCCGCCTGAAATGCTGGAGATCTTGGCCTCCAAATCTAACTTTAAAATGTCGTACAGGCGAATAACCTCCTTCTTGTTGTCCAGGTGGGCAGGAGGGAAAAGGCCCCCAATCCATACTTTATATCCCTTTAGGGCCCGTTTGGTGCATGGCATTAACTTATCTAGAATAGGCCTATTCTAGAATAAGGGTCTATTCTCGAATTAATTAATTCTAAAAATGAAAGCTGGAATAAGCTATTCTCCGTTTGGATCCCATATTGTAAAATTGGAATAAGGATTATTTTTTATTTTTTTAATTAATTTGAATATGTATTTTTAACTTGTGTACATATATACACATACACATATACAAACATATACACGAGTATATACACACACGTGTATATACACACATGTGTTTATACACACATGTGTATATACACATGCATATACACACATATATATATATACATATATGTATATACACACATGTATACACATATATACACATGT
>MU223159.1:651939-668260 GCA_018584345.1 Thuja plicata
AAGCCTCAAAATGGGGATTAGTTTTTTAATTCCAGAATTCAAAAAATGCCCCAAACAAAGAATTAAATTATTCTAGCATTAACTAATGCTTATTCCAGGTTAATGCTTGGCACCAAACGGGCCCTTAGAGAATACCTATGAGTGCCACATGCAGCTCCTCCAAAACAAATTCTGGTTTAAGCAGCTTTGTCACCATTTTCATAAACACTCTATAGTATGGAATCATGTCGTACCAGTTTGATAAGAAAACCAAAACCACTTGGAAGTAGACAATGTGCCTGGGGCATCGGGAAGCACAATGCCATCACCGATTATGTTTCTAATTTATAATGGTCAGAGATCAATTTTGTGTCATCACATAACAATCTTTGCAAAGGAAACTATGCAGAGATCATCATATTCAGGTTTCAAATGCTTCAATGAGGTTCAAAGAGTTCGAAGTGGTCCAATAAGTTCAAAATGGTTTGATAAGTACAAGCAGGTTCATTGGTTCAATGCAAGTTCAGATGCTTTAAGAAGTTCAACCGGCTCCAATTCAGATTAAGCAAAGAAAAATTTAAGTGTCTTAGATTCAAAAGAGATTGACAAGTCTAGTAATTCAAAGGGCTCGAATATTTTAGCTCCAGATTCAAAAGTCACTAAGGGAATATTCTAAATTTCAGATTGGTGTACAACGAGGTCTAGAAGCTCAAAGGAAGATTAGTTGAGTCCATTGAAGTCAAAAATAATGGATTTGATTCAAATGCACTTGACAAATTGAGTTACATGGATTGTGGCTTGAATGTGACATTTCAAAATGAACTCAGTCAAATGAAGCCGAATATACAATTGTTTAATGATTTGGACTCAAGGTATTAATAGGCATAAGAGAATTTGAAAACTTGATTCAAAAGGAGAAGCATCGAGAAAAAAACACTTGGTATAATCCTCAGTGCCGAAACACAGGCTCTCTATTCCAAAGCTAATACCACCTCTAAAAGTTCAAGTCTTTGGCAGACAATTTCTCATCTGATGACCACATGGAGTAGGGTTAAGTGAATATATGTTTATTGGTTTCTATTGAAAATACATACATAAGTGTTTTTTGACCCTCGACTCAATCTCATGAGCGTGTCAATGCCGCCAAAGGATCTACAAACAATTAATGCATGGTGCTATCGATGCTTTGTAAAAATTTTGAAGCATGACCAAAGTTTTAAAATCCATCGATACACTGATGGAACAAGCCCCATGGACAGTGAAGTAGCCTGAAAGCTGTCAAACTTCTCCAGGCACTAGTATGGGTCTTGAAGCTTATACATAATTTCATTATGATGTTGAAACAATGAAAGGAAGAAAATGCGGGGATCTCCTGATCTCACTCAGTGCTAGAGATCAAATCTTATTGTCATGCACACTAAAGTGAGTGAGAAAGGTGGACAGGTAAAGGACTGAAGACAGAAAGATTAGAATATCGACGCCCGAGCAGTTACATTCAAGGCATTTTTATGTCAACATTATGAAGAGCCGAAGCCTCCAAATTGAGCACAGAAAACTAGTTAAAGGTGATTTTCCATTTTAATCAACGTGGCAATTGGAGAAATCAAGTTAGTGTTACCATTATAAATGTTTCAATAAACTCACTTGAAGGATCATTGATTATGAATGTGAACAAAGGCGTGAGGATCAATAGATCTGCATTAAAGCAAAGATCGGGTATGTAGTGTCACTAGGCTCAGCCAGCCATTTCACGAGAGCATTTTTCCAAACACCCATTTGAGACTTTGAATACACTCATTGGGTCCTGACTATTATAAAGTTGAAACCCCAATCTTGTTGACACCTATGGACCAACTCCACAATGTTTGAAAAAATGCCGATGTGCAGAGGAGTTGATGTCTCGACAGTGGGTGGCGTAGTGCAAGCGCTCACACAGTAAATGTATCTTTGTCAACAATTTCACTAATTGTAACCATCGACAACACCATTGATCAGACGCTCACAGTCAAGAGCCCGATCTCGATGGTGACTATGATGAAGTTCAACACCAAGGTGATTGGGTCTCTTATGTAGTTTCAAAAATCCAATCCACGTGATCAAGTCAGAGATGGGAAACTTATTTCCGAAGTGTGTTACAGAGAAAGCATCAAAATGATGCCTTGGCAAATCAAATTTTGTTTGAAAGATCCTATGACTTGGTTTGAATCATAAATTAAACAAGACACATCAAGATGAAAGAGAGCTCGATCGTGGCAAGGAATGAATCAAAAGAAACTCCAGAATAAAGCAATGCCGCTAAGGTACCAAAAATCATGGTGGTCAACACATGTAAATTAAAGGAATCGAGGGGATGGACATACTTGAATGCATCGGCTGGTGTCCAACTCCATTTGTAGACCAACACAAATTGGTTGACCAGTTTGCTAGCATAGTTATGGCGATCAATCGACCATGGAAAACATGAAGACTATCGGCAAATTGTATGACAGAATGTTGATATCCATAGTAGGCAGGAAAAGTGCGGGTTTGGTCATGTAGTGGAACATTATAGAATTGATGAACATGGACAAAGTGGCAGTGAAATGACTGATATAATGCTATAACCCGATAAATGTGGAAGAGCTCATATTTTATTGGTTTCATCTTTTTATAATAGTATACAGGTTGAAGTGTCTCGCGGTGTAAATTCCAGTACAGAGGTAGACACCTTTAGTTGTATCAAACGTCCTGCCGATCAATTGTGAACCTTGTTGAGTTCAACCGGTGATAAGGAAAATGGGAATTAGAAGCCATTACATCATCAGAGAAGGAGTAATCAGGCATCATCTTTAGATCCATTTGGATATTTGCAGTGAAAAATATAATATCCTGATCTTCATAAACCTTTGCACTTATTGATGGAAATGTTGCACCAATGCATTCACATTCTTTTGAAATGACAAAAACTGTAAACATGGGAGGAACCCACACTATTGCGTTGTCTTAGCAAGAGGTCCAAGTGTCACTTGTACTGCAGAACACGTGGCATCCCTTGGCATTGCTCTTAGCGGTGTTCTAAATCATTAAAAGTTATGTTTCATTACACACATAGTATGGGTTAGTAAAGCATTTTTAGAGGTGACAGGATAGTGAAAAGACGAGAAGGAATAAGTTTTCAAGAATCAGTTATGGAAACTGAAAAAGACTGTCAAGAAGGGAGAAGATAAATTTATGACAACGAAAGACAGAGAAATGGTTCTGAGTTCGGCTTCTTTTACTGGATTCTGTGTGCTACAGGGGGGTTTGATTGTTTTTTGATTGTTTCATTGAGAGAGGATCTATTTCCTTAGATGTCATTGTTGTAGAAGTTATGAGTCTGTGAACTCGCATGTTTGGTACTGCATAAACAAGGGAAGCAACTATTAATCTATAGGTTTATTATCGTTTCCTTTGGATTACATTGTAGCTGTGTTCTGAATGTAATTAGTTTCAATACCACTGGCAATATAAGTTGTTGGAAATATTTTTGGAAAGCTACAATGGAAACATTTGTTGTTTTGTCATTGATGTCAAACCTTAAAATGGTAAGACTATTGCTATCTATTTGAGAACTATATCTATTGATTGATGAAGGAGATTTAACAAGAAGACCAAGTGGAATGGTTGAGTTATGAGAAATCACAAGGGTACTTGATCAGTTGGCACATTGGCAAAGTAATGTGTTATTTATATTTCGATGACAGTTTACTAAGAACAATTTGTGCCGAACAAAGTCAGTGATGACCAAGCGCCAGTAAATTGTCGAGGAAACTAGTGGTGACTGAGTGGAAGAACACAGTGTTGGCCAAGCAACAATATTTTGGTAATTGTTAAGATTTGAGATCTCTAGTCGACATATTTCATTTTATTGGGATATGTAAAGTTAATTGAGGATAAGCACATTTGATCCACACTATGTAAATACATGGGTAATTGTAATTAATGCATGGATCAAAGATTTAATGAGTGATTACTTTGGATAAGTAAATTAAATGTAATGATGGAAAGATCTGTTGGATCTGACCTAACCTAAGATCTACAATCTTGACTAAGCAGAAAAAGATCTATCTGACCTAGATGAAGAGGTATAAGATAACCTCAAGGGGTTATTCATGATGAATAGAGAGCATGCAAGAGGATTGCATAGTTAATTGACTGATTGGCATGATCTAAGCAGAGAAGGCTGAACAGAGAAGCAAAGAACTGCATGAGTGATTGCTTGACAAGATTCCAAGCAGATCTGAAGATTGAAATGAGAATCTAGGCCACTCAGTGAATTAGCATTAGAGCTAAATTGGATTTGGATTTGCAAAGTAAGTTGTATGTATCAGATCACACCTGCTAATTACTTTCTAACCATTGTATCAGTCAAAATCCTTTAACCAAGTTGACCTAACAGTCATTGTATAAATCCTTTTAGCAAGGTGACATTCAGGTGGAATTTTCTAAGTCCTCTAACAAGGCTACTCCTGACAAGGTGATTAAATCCTTTAACCAGGTCACATTTAGCAGTGTGTTTTGTAACCTTTAACAGGGTTGGCTCCTAACAGAGCTTACTTTAGAAGAGTGAAAAGTTGATAGCATGTTATTGGTGGTTTTTCCCGTATTGGGTTTCCACGTTAAATTCTGGTGTCAACTTGTGTGAATGTGTATGTTGTGTTTTACTTTTAAGTTTCTATGAGTTGATTACATCTGATCAGTAAACTGCATATGTATGTTATTGGTGCCGAGCAGATCTGAGTTGTTCAAATTGGTATAAAGTTTTAATGGGCACATCTAGACCTGAGGATAACTGATTCACCCCGTCTCAGTTATTCTAAATTCATTCTAACAATTGGTATCAGAGCTTTGGTCTCTTAAAAATAGTTTGAAGGTATTTGGAGAAAAAGATCAAGATGTATAAGGAGGTGCCAAAGCTGAACAAAGATAACTTCCCTGCATGGCAAAGTTTGATGAAGTTGCATCTAGCTGGTATTGGTGATTCAGCTAAGCACTATGTTGAAAATGCTTATGTAGGCCCCATTGCACCTACCACAGCTGCACAAGAGAAAAGCAGGAGCACAATCAAGCAATGTTGGAGATTGCATCATCGCTGAACTATTATGAGTTTTGGAGACATAAAGAATTGTACAACTGTGAAGGAAATTTGAGATACCCTAGAAACCATCTATGGAGGTAACACAAATGTGCTGAGAGCCAAATATGAAAGCTTAATAGGTAAGTTTGATGAAATGAAAATGCAAGAAGGAGAAAATATAGTTCAATATTATGGTAGGATAAAAGAAGTGGTAAATGCTATCAAAGGAGCTAAGGGAACAATTTCTGATAACACCATTATGAGAAAGGTACTGAGGACTCTTCTTCCTGTTTATGCTATTAGAGTTTCTATAATTCAAGAGTTAAGATGTACTTCTAATAATAAGTTGACTTTGGAAGGTCTGCTAGGCAGACTTACTGCATTTGAGATGTTAAATTTTGATAACTACACTCCATAAGTTATTGAATTTGCATTCAGATCCCAGTTGGTCCTTAACAAATCAAAGAAAGGAAAGAAATGTGTGAACAGTGACAATGAAACTAATGATGATGATCTGGAAGAACTTGAAGCACTCATGGAAAAAAGACTATCTAGAGGAAAAGGAAAATTCAAAGGTAAACTCCCTATCATTTGTTTTTCATGTAACAAAGTTGGTCAAATTACTGCAAGATGTCTTGATAAGAATGACAAAGATGAAAGAAAGGACAACAAGTACAAAGATAGAAAGGATGACCGAGACTTCAGAAAGTATAAGGTTTACAAAGACAAAGGTAAGAAATCTTGTTATATAGCTGAAGAAGCTTCTGACAGTGAATCTAACAATACTGATGAAAATAATATAGAAGTTGTGTATGTTGCTATAAAAGATGATTCTAATGATGATGAGAAAACTGCACTAATTTCTTATATGAGTAAAGGTGACCATTGGATTATTGATAGTGGTTGTTCACATCACATGAATGGTGACAAAGATAAATTTGAAACCCTTGATTAGTGTAAAGGTGGTTATGTTAAATTTGGTAATGATGTGCCATGTCTTGTTAAAGGGAAAGGATCAATTATCTTGACTGACAAGATCAGATGTGACAATGTATATTGAGTTGATGATCTTAAATATAATTTATTGAGTGTTGTACAGTTGAATACTTCTGGTTACAGAGTTGAGTTCCATCACAGGAAAGAAAAGATCTATGATGCCAATGGAGAACTAGTTGGAGGTGGTGAGAAAACAAAAGGTAACTTGTTCTATCTGGATTTAGCTGATGAGACATGCTTGTTTGCACAATATAATGATGTTTGGTTATGGCATAAAAGGTTGTCATGTAAAATTTGATAACTTAGTAAGCATAAGCAAATTGAAAAAGGTTAGAGGGCTTCCTAAGTTAAAGAAACCATAAAACATAAAGTGTAAGCAATGTCAATTGGGAAAGATGACCAAATCTAGTTTCAAAAGCAAAACTCATACTTCTGAGGAAATACTGGAATTAGTTCATATTGACCTTTGTGGACCCATTGGAGAGAAAAGTTACTATGGAGACAAATATTTCATTCTATTTATTGATGATTACTCAAGAATGCTGACTGTTATGTTTCTTAAAGAAAAATCTGATGCATTCTAGTTATTTAAGTGGAACTTGGAAAAAGTTGAAAAGGAGATAGGTAAAAATTTAAAATGTCTAAGATTTGACAGAGGAGGTGAGTTTATTTCTAATGAGTTTAACAGGTTCTGCAATGACTGAGGGATAAAAAGATAGATGTCCGCACCTAGGACACCATCACAGAATGGTATTGCTGAAAGAAGAAATAAATCTATCATGGATTGTGCTAGAACACTTATGATGGAGAAGAATGTTGCACAAAAATATTAGAGAGAAGATGTAAGTATAGAAGTCTATACCCTGAACAGAGTACAAGTCAAGAAAGGTACTAATGTTACACCTTATGAGCTATGGTATGGATATGCACCTAATGTAAAATATTTCAAAGTTTTTGGAAGTAAATGTTTCATACTGAAGGATAACAGAAATGGGAAACTCGATGCTAAAGGTGAGGAAGGCATATTTCTTGGTTATTCAATGAAAAGTAAAGCATATAAGTGTTTGAATTCTAACACTAACAAAATTGTGGAAAGTGCAAATGTTAGAATCGATGAGTATGTAGAAAGAAATGAAGTTGAAAGCACACATGAACCTGAGAGTTACAAATCATTTGTCTATATGGATGAGGAAGATTCTAAGACATTACCTAAACCTGAGAATGAGGTTGCCGAGCAACAACTAGTACTTGCTGAGTCTCAGAATGAGATTTCTGGGCAACAGGAGGTAATTTCTGAGCTATCTGATAGAGATGCTGAGTCATAGAATCAACCTGAAATGAACATGAATGATCAACCTGAAGCAAAAAAAGAACCTACTCTAGAAAAGTATGTAAGGAGGCACCATAAACCAGATCAAATCATAGGATTGAAGGATTCTACAGTTATGACAAGAAGTTGAGAGAAGATACATGCTTATTATGTGATTTTGAGCTTAAAACAGTAAAAGATGGCCTAGACAATGAAGATTGGATATAAGCCATGAATGAAGAAATTGAATAGACTGAGAAGAATAAGACTTGGACACTTGTACCTAGGCTGAGTGATAAAAATGTTATTGGTATTAAGTGGGTAATCAGAAATAAGCTGAATGAACATGGAGAGGTAACAAGAAACAAAGCTAGACTGGTATGCAAGGGTTATGCACAAGAGGAAGGAATTGATCATGGAGAAACATTCACCCCAGTTGCAAGATTGGAAGGAGTTAGAACATTACTTGCGTATGCAGCCTACAAAGGTTTTAAAGTTTATCAGATGGATGTAAAATTATCATTTCTAAATGGAATACTAGAAGAATAAGTATATATTGAACAAGCTGATGGATTTGTTGACCCAAGCAAGAGGAATATGGTTTGAAGATTACACAAAGTACTATATGGATTGAAGCAAGCACCAAGAGCATGGTATGAGAGATTGCACAATTATATGATGAAGACTGGATTTGCAAGAACCAATGACAACAACAACCTATATTTGAAGATAGAGCAAAGTAAAGGTACTTTGTTGGCCGAAATGTTTGTTGATGAAATTATATTTAGTGGACAAGATGTGTTATGCCAAGCATTTGCAAAGGAGATGCAAACTGAATTTGAGATGTCTATGTTTGGTGAGATAAATTTTTTTGTTGGCTTACAAATATATCAGATGAAGAATAGTATCTATATTACTCAATCAAAATATGTCAAGGACATACTAAATTTTTTTGGAATGGAAGATTCAAAACCAGTGAGTACACCCATGGCTACTGGACAGAAGTTGACAAAGAGTGATGATACAAAATAAGTGAATCAAACTCTTTATAGATCAATGATTGGAAAGCTGCAATATGTTGTATACAGAAGACCTGATATTGCACTGGCTGTTGGTATTGTTGCAATATTTTCTGCCAATCCCAAGGAAACTCATATGATGCCAGTAAAAAGGATTCTGAGATATTTGAAAGGAACAGATGAAAATGTTCTGTATTACAAAAAGATTGATAAGTTTGAGTTTAGAGTTTATACTAATTCTGATTGACAAGAAAAGCACCATAGGAGGAGCATTTCTTCTGGGAAAAATATTAGTTTCATGGACAAGCAAGAAACAAAATTACTCCTCACAATATACAGCTGAAGCCGAGTATATAGAACCAACAATTAATTGTTCTAATATTGTGTGGTTGAAGATACTATTAAAAGGTATGAAAGAAGAGATCACAAAACCAATTGTCATATATTGTGATAACATGAGTGTCATTAATATTTCTAAGAACCCTGTAATGCACTCTAAGACAAAGCATATAGCTATCAAGTATCATTTCTTGAGGGAGCTAGTTCAGAAGAAGGAAGTGAGACTAGAATATGTGAATACTAAAGAGTACAGTTAGCTAACATATTTACAAAGGCACTACCCAAGGATGCTCATGAGTATCTGCGAGGTAAATTAGGGGTGATTCCCCTAACTGAGGCTAATTAGTTCAGAATGACACTGTTGTGCATCAAATGTTATATTTAGAATATTTTGACACATTGATGCACAGGTAGTCACACTTTAGGATGCTGCCTAAAGCTGTGAAAGACAGACAAAGACAGAAAAGAGGATCAGTCATAAGTAAGATGATAGAAACAACATGATACAGAGTTTAGAACAAATAAATCTTCATGATGAAGATGTCAACATCTTTGGCATTGTTGTCAAAGATGGAGAAGTTTACTATACTTAAAAATAAGGAGGGAGAAGTTTTACTGAAAAAGAGATTAATGACAAAGGGAGTCTACAGATGAACATGTACATAGAAAGATTTTAGTGTGGTTACAAACACAGAAGGAGAAAATGTTTTACAGATGAGAATCAGAGTGAAGCTAAATACTATTGCTATCTATTTGAGCACCATATCTATTGATTGATGAAGGAGATTTAGCAAGAAGACCAAGTGGAATGGTTGAGTTATGAGAAATCACAAGGGTACTTGATCAGTTAGCACATTAGAAAAGTAATGTGTTGTTTATCTTTCGATGAAAGTTTACTGAGAACAGTTTGTGCCGAGCAAAGTTAGTGATGACCGAGCACCAATAAATTGTTGAGGAAACTAGTGGTGACCAAGCGAAAGAACATAGTGTTGGCCGAGCAACAGTATTTTGGTAATTATTGAGATTTGAGATCTATGACCGACATATTTGATTTTATTGGGATATGTAAAGTTAATTGAGGATAAACATGTTTGATCCACACTATGTAAATGCATGGGTAAGTGTAATTAATGCATGGATCAAAGATTTAATGAGTGATTTCTTTGGAGAAGTAAATTAAAAGTAATGATGGAAAGATCCGTTGGATCTAACCTAACCTAAGATCTACGATCTTGACTAAGCGGAAAAATATCTATCTGACCTAGATAAAGAGGTATAAGATAACCTCAAGGGGTTATTCATGATGAATAGAGAGCATGCAAGAGGACTGCATAGTTAATTTACTGATTGGCATGATCTAAGCAGAGAAGGCTGAATAGAGAAGTGGAGAACTGCATGAGTGATTGCTTGATTGGGATCCAAGCAAATCTGAAGATTGAAATGAGAATGGAAGCCACTCAGTGAATTAGCATTAGAGCTGAATTGGATCTAGATTTTCTAAGTAAGTTGTATGTATCAAATCACACCTGCTGATTACTTTCTAACCATTGTATCAGTCAAAATCCTTTAACCAGGTTGACCTAATAGTCATTGTATAAATCCTTTTAGCAAGGTGACATTCAGGTGGAATGTTCTAAGTCCTCTAACAAGGCCACTCCTGATAGAGTGATTAAATACTTTAACCAGGTAACATTTAGCAGTGTGTTTTGTAACCTTTAACAGGGTTGGCTCCTAATAGAGCTCACTTTAGAAGAGTGAAAATTTGATAGCATGTTAATGGTAGTTTTTCCCGTATTGGGTTTCCATGTTAAAATCTGGTGTCAACTTGTGTGAATATGTATGTTATGTTTTACTTTTAAGTTTCTATAAGTTGATTACATCTGATCAGTAAACTACATACGTCTGTTATTACTACCGAGCAGATTTGAGTTGTTCAAATTGGTATAAAGTTTTAATGGGCACATCTAGATTCGAGGATAACTGATTCACCCCCCTCTCAGTTATTCTGAATTCATTCTAACATAAGTTTGGCTGATCTTGGAACTGTGTTTTTAGATTAAGTCATTCATTGAAAGGAGATGTTCTCTCTTCATGTTTTCTCTTTATTCTAAGTTCGTGGATATGAGAGAATGATTTGTATGTCAATTTCTTATTTTCATTTTCCTTTGTATTTCAATTTCTTTCACATCTACTCTGTGTTTATAGCTAGATGTTTGTAAGCCTTTATTACTTTTCGGTTAAAAGCATTTCTAAAACTTATATCTATCTAAAGAAGGGAGTTGTACCTTTATATCAAAATTCAAAGAGCATTTGTACATAACCATTGCAAATGTCTAAACTGTCGGTTACAGATTTAGTCTTATGTTTTGGGTACTTTAGAGTCATTTGGTTAAATTTTTAAAAAGACCAATCTGTTAACCAACAGATTTTTGGAAACTCTACTAGGGATAAGGAATCGAAGGCTAGTGCTACATATATTTCCTTATTTATTTTTGAAACATCTTGTATATGCAGGATTTGTGACTCTATAGGATGACCGTGCCAAATGGAAAGGTTGTAATTAAGAAAAGAATGAATCCCTCCATCATAGAAATCCATCAGATAAATGACATAGTGCTACACAATTTTTGGGATAAATGTAAAGAAAGTATCTCCCGGGCCATCAGAGAAAATATCAGCCTAGAGGATGATCATGCATCCACCCTTTTGTGGAGGAGCCTTTGTGCACAGTTCCACAAACTCAAAGATCTGTAGAAGTACAAAAGAAGAATGGAAAGATTGAAAGAAGAACTGACAGTCAATGATGAAGAGCCTCCGGTAATATCATATTACTTCATCTCTCACAATTATACAGTCTTTCATGATCATGATAGCACTCAAGAACCCATGGATATAGATGATAAAGGTGTATCTGAATCTTTCTTCCCCCCTGATTTAGAAAGTTTCAGATCTGAAAGTGATGATAGTCATCTTTCTTTGGAGAGTTTTGTTTGTGAAGAATTTCAAAATAACATGGTGTTGTGTTCTTGAATGTGACCTCTAAATCAGGCACAAACTCAACATAGTCCTTACTCAATCATTCAATTCACAAAGATAAACATGAATTGTTCATCTTGCAAATTTGATTGAAGCGACTTGTTGCCTCCTAATTAGTTGGGGATGTTGAATTTTCTCTTAGAAAGAGAGCCAACAACCTTGACCATTGCTAACATGGAGGATTTCTAAAGCATGAAAGGTAAGCAAATTTCCATTAATCTATGAAAGAAAATTCAATTAAACTAGAAATGAATTGCCATTAATCTAGAATTGAAATGTTATTAAACTAGGAAGCTTGAAAGATGATGGAATTAAGATACTAGATATGTAAGTGAATTACATTAAGAATCAACATATCATTAATCCAAATAAAATTAATCTAATTATGCAAAATAAAGCTTAAAAGCATGATAACAATAAGGTAAAATCTAACTATAGTTTTGATGCTCTCCAATTCATCCCCCCAAATGAAGAAAAAGATGTCCAATATATAGAAAAGCCATGGAAAGAGGGTGAAGAGTTTCTTGAAAAGAAACGGTTGCCTCTTCATTTTCAAGAATTGAGATTGAGACAAAAAAACATGAATTATTTAATTAAAAGAGTGGATTATTACCACATGAGTGACCTTTCATATAGAATTACAGAATTCTTTTTGAGGATAATCCATTCAATCAATTAAATAACTATTCAATTCCTTTTGATGTATATTAGCTAAAGGGGTGGAATTAATTTAATTTAAAAACACTTAGGAATTTAGAATTAAATTAATTAATCATAGGGATTTTTAGCTAATAAACCTTGATAATTTAGGAATTAAATATAATGTCAGATTTATGCAAATTTAGGTTTTCTGCATTTGAGACTTAGTCAGTTAAAGTCAATTAGGAGGAGAATTTTCCTAGTACAATAGGACTTCGATGATGAGAAAATTGGACCACACCAAAATTGATTAGAATTATAAGGTGCCAATTTTGGAGTGTTATATTTTGCCCCTCTTTGAATTGATGCGCGAGCAACACATTGATTCAAAGAATAGTATGATGTGAAGATGAAGATTTTAGAAGTCTAGGTTAGGTTGCCAAGACACCGATTAGATCGAGAAGTAGAATCATCCGAGAGAGGATTGGAATCAGGGTTAGATTGCCCCAATGTCCTCTAATAGTTGATGAAGATCTAGGACTATCTCCAGAATCAGGGTTAGATTGCCCCAATACTAAGATTAGCTTTCCGAGATCCAGGTTAGGTTGCCTAGATAACGGTCTAAAGAGTTTTTGAGAGCCATCTTTAGAACGAAGCATAAATTTTAGGAATTAGGGTTAGATTGCCCCAATACCTAATGAGATTTCAGGAATCATCTCTAGAATGAAGCTTGATTCTTGAGGATCCAAGTTAGATTTCTCAGATACCTAGAAAGATAGATGGCAAGATGACAAGATGTGAGACATAGAGATGCCCCTAGAGATTCAAGATCATGGAATATCCAATTTTGACCATAAGGTACGAAAAAATGAATATGCCCCAAGTGATGAGATGCCCCTAGCAATGGGAATTTTTGATTTAGATCAGACTAATTCAAGAATGATACGAAGAGATTTAATGATGCAATCATCCTGCCCCCTCGGGAGCAAAATTGAAAGATGACACATCATAAAGATGAGAGTGAGAAATCATAGATAGAAACAAGATCAAAGATCCAGAGAGATCCAGAGATAGATCAAGAGAAGACAAAATTGATTTGGAGTGATCAGGGTGTCCTACTGACTAGGTTTGACCATATATAGTTGACTAGAATTGACTAGAGTTGACTTTGATGAAAAGATTGCAGAAGCCGAGAAAATGATAACAAGAGATGATCCTGATAAGAAAGCAATGTCAAAAAATTGACTGCACAAGTGTCTGATCGCGTCAGTCCCAAAATTTTAAAACGTGATTTTGAGCTACTTAGGAGTGTCAGATTTCAATTTCGATCACGAAAATGGATTAAGGATGGTCCATTTAGCCAAGGGTGCAATTTTCATGAAAAACAAAGTACTTTTAAAAATTAGGTCAAAGGCTATATAAGGCCCGGAGGGGTCATTTTCAAATCATTATTCATCTTTGACTTTAGCGATGGTGAGAGCTCCAGCTGATATTGATAAAATTCCCATGCACACACACCGATTTGAGTCCTCCTGATGACACAACTGACCACCAGAGTATGACGCACCTATAAGTAATCACAACATTATCCTGCATTTCAATTTTTTTTAATCAATTTTATAGCATTTTAGCACATTTTGAAGCTTTTTAGAGTCTGTCGCATCTAATCTCGCGTGAGGGAATAGTTTCCTCATGTTGGCCTATGTCTCCTTTCACGCAAGGAATTAGATTCCTCACGCAGGTCAGGGATTCCTCACGCGGGTCCCTCCCTTGCACTTGCACGAAGTGCGCGCTTACACCGCGTGAGATTTCAAGAATCTCATGCAGGAAGACATCCTGTCTCGCGCGAGTCAGAAAGCTCGCGCGGGAAAAGAGTTTTCTCGCATGGGAAATTTGCTTTATTCAGAAAGTTGTCATTTTTTTTATGTCACAGAGTGAGCCAATTGCAATACCTTAAAAATGTGTTTAGGATAGGTCCATAGCTGTATTTGCTGTCTTGCTTTGGAAAATCATCATGTTGAGGTACTGATCCAATTTTGTCGCTTGCTTTGCAGGTTGACTTCCCTGATATCGGGTTGTGATCACATCATCCTGTCATGGGTGAGTTACTTCAGAGGCTATCAGATGTTGATGGTGCCCACATTGATGGACTTAGTTTATCATACCTTTGTGATGCACCTGATATTTGGGTAAATCATGGTTTACTGTGTACACTGGTCGAGCGTTTCATTCAGAGACAAACACGTTTCATTTACCATAGGGGGAGATGACATTCACTCCCAAGGATATTTATAGGATTTTGAGAGTAACTTTTCACGAAGCTCATGTGGAGTATGATACTCAGCCCAGAGTAGGTACATTGGCTTTGAGAGCAGTCTTTCAGGATGATCTAGTGATGAGTTAGGCCATCTCATGGGAGGATTTGATTTGTAGCTACGACATAGATCACCCACTAGCAGTCGTGTTCGCACTTTTCTTGAGTTGCCACTTGGTTCCTGATCACGGTTAGCATGGATTAGAGTGCGGCTAGGGAGGTATGTTACAGAGGATGCTGGCCACACCAGCAGTTACTTTTGGATGGGGTGAGTGCATGTTTTCTTAGATGTACCATGAGATGCACAAGATTGTGTATTGAGGTGCACAGACCATGGTGGCAGGAGTCATCGTCCTTCAGATCTGGGCTTGGGAGCACCTTCCCATATGCAGGCCGATATTCCATGACACACGACAGCCTTTGGAGCTGTACATATACTGATACGCAAGTTCAATGACCTAGACCACTCTGGGTAAGACAAAGCAGTGGCGGTCATAGATAGATGACATGGCAGCAGTCATATGGCAGCCTTGGATAGCCACAGAGGTGTGGGATGATGCATGACATGAGTTGTCTTATATGTGTTGTTCACGTCCTTTGATTGGGCATACCATCAGTATCATTAAGTGTTTCTTGCTCACGCGAGTATTGCGCTAGTTTGGGAGACCATAGGATGTTTCTCAGGAGTTTTGTACTTACTCCCGATTCATCGATGAGATGAAGAAGGGTTGGCAGAGACAGCTCAACAGGGGCCAGAGTATGATTGATGCTTGAATACCACTAGCTAGGTGGGATTATATGGCAGAGTGACGAATGCAAGTATGACCTGCAAACAGAGACCACATGTTAGCACATCCTTCCCCAGATATACAACTCTTGTTGGTCTGATTCCTCATGTAGAGCAGGTTGTACAACCACCACCACAGCAGTATGTACATCAGCCACTATAGTAGTAGGTACATCATCCACCCTTACAGTAGTAGGAGAGGGTAGTACGACTGAGGACCTCCCAGATTGATATCCCTATTAAACCCATGGGATCAGATGCAGGTGCCGGGCCCAATGGTAGTCAAGATAGAGCCACTGAGCAGGGAGATGCTACCATCATGGCTAATGCTATTCCAACCTATCCACCGACAGGCAGACAGGTAGCATAGTTGCAGGAGGCTCTCTGGAGAGTCAGAGAGAGAGCTAAACAGTCACAAAGGGAGCAAGATGAATTCCATACACAGGTGATAGTTCAAGAGACTCAGATAGCTAAGCGAGACTGAGAGATCGAGGAGTTACGAGAGTCACTGGAAAAATCATAGATAGAGATGAGGTATGAGGCTGCTCTCTTATTACTACGCTATGTACACTATTGCAGTACCTGAGGCAGCATATCAAATTTAGCCATTTTCAGAGTATGCTGGGGCACGAGCCGCTCCACCGGGACCACCTCCTTAGTAGCAGGGTATGCCACCCCCTCCACCTCCTTTGGGTGGTTAGATGAGATACATTGATATACATATTGTACCACCATTTTGATATATTGTGCTCGAGTAGCACCTTTGTACATCTAACCGATCGATATATATATATATATATATATATAT
>MU223159.1:670024-680237 GCA_018584345.1 Thuja plicata
AAAAGGAATTGAAAGGTTATTTAATTATTGGATGAATTATCCTCAAAAAAGAATTCCATAATTCCATGTGAAAGGACACTCATGTGGCAATAATCCACCCCTCTAATTAAATAATCTTTGCATTTTTATCTCAAATGAGAATGAAGAGACAACCATTTCTTTTCAAGAAACTCTTCACCCTCTTTCCATGGTTTTCTATAAATTGGTCCTCATTTTCTTCATTTGGGAGGATGATTTTGGAGAGCATCAAATCTATAGTCAATTTTGCATTTAATTTATTTCATGCTTTTAAGTTTAAAATTACATAATTAGGCTAGTTTTCAATTGGAATTAAAGATATGTTTCTTTCATTTATGATTTATTTACATGTCTAACAAATCAATTCCATTCTTTCAAGCTCTCTAGTTAAAGGCAATTTCAATTCTAGTTTAAATGTAATTCCTTTTCTAGTTTAAAAGCACTTCATTTCTAGATTGGGAGTATTTGCTTTTCCTAGATTAATTGCATTTTTCTTCCATAGACTAGTTGCAATTCATTTCTAGATTAGTTGCAATTTACTTTCATAGACTAAGAGCAATTTACTTTCATAGATTAATTGCATCTCATTCATAGAGTAATGGAAATTTCATCTTTTCTCATATTCTAGAAATCCTCCATGTTAGCAATGGTCAGGTTGTTGGCTCTCGTTCTGAGGGTAAAATCGACATCCACAACTAATTAGGAGGCAGCAAGTTATTTCAATTGAGTTTGTAGGATAAACAATTCATGTTTGTCTTTGTAAATTAAACAATTGAGTAAAGACTATGCTGAGTTTGTGCCTGATTTAGAGGTCACATTCAAGAACACACATTTTGGCGCCCACCGTGGGGCAGAAAAAATGTTTTTTGGCCTCATTTTTGAACTTTTTGACTGTGTTTTGGGAGCTCTGTCATACGTCCGTACAACACTGGTACAGATTCTCATGCAAAGTTTTGCGTCAAGCGGAATGAAGTTTTGCTCTCTGTAGCACTCTGTCGTGCAAGAAAATAGAAAGCTTGTACACGTCAAAGTACTTTCTCGCGTGCGTCGAAGCACTTGCTCGCGCGAACTTTGACAGACAGGCATTTAAATTTTAGAATTTTTAATTTGCTGTTTCTCTGTTCTGACATCTATTATCTGCTCTAATTTTCCTATTTTTGGTTTCTGCTGCAGCATAACAGTGGTTTGCAGGTTCGCTTGCCAAAGCTCAAAACTTTCTAACAATTTACTTGCAGGACGATAGTCAAAGGCATAATTAAAACGTCATGCTTGTTTACTGTTTTTCATTCACATAGTCTAAATAGGGCTTTGTTAAAATTTTGTAAGGATCCTGATAGCAAGGTAGGGGAATAGGCTCTTCATTACATGGAAGTGATGCCCATGGATGAAACTGAGACCCAGATGTTGCTAGCATGATGGATACTTGGGGAAGCAAAGCAAGATAGAGAATCTTTAGCACTTCTACTTGTTAGGAGATTATGCTCTTCTCTCTTTGAGAGAATAAAAAACCCAAAGACTTGTGGATTTGGTGGAGTGAAACTATCTCGGTGATAAATATGCTTGATGTGTTTGGGTGAGGTGCAAAGGTAGAGAAGTATGTTCTTCTCTCATTAAGAGAATTAGAAAATCAAACCTTGAATCCGAACCAAGTTGAGTCACCTTTAGAGGGCCTGCCAGAATTTGAACCTCTGGGAATGACCCAAGTGAGTACACACCTTTCAGCAGTGATTCCACCTCACTCTAATAAAGTCTGCTTTGTTGTAGTCTAAAGAATCCAAAGCCATAGTAACTTCTTTCTCATTGATTTTGACTATCATCATGAGAAAGCCTTGTTTGTCATATTGAGCGGTGCCACTCCTAGCCTTGCTTGCAAGGGTGTGTGACTTACAAGTGTTGGTGTGGCTGTGAGGCCCCAGCTTTGTATCAGAGGCACTGAAGGTTATTGTGAATGGAAGCCTATTAAACACTCTCTTAGTTAGATGCCTACCCAGTTCACCTCCAAAAGGAGACATAATCTGTGCGCAGGGAGAGGGAAGAATCTCTCCCCTAGATTCTCGACATAGGTATGCACCTGGATGTTTGAAGTGGTATATGACGCTAGCCCCTATTTAAGGGTAACCTTCGAACATATATACTTAGTCCTTGGAAACACCAAAAAAACGGGCACTCTTTCGAGGGTGACACTACTGTGTGAGGTGCACACATACGCATAAGACAGCGGGGCACAAATTTTGTCTTCTCAACCAATTTTCTTTGTAGGGATAACTAAGTGTCTATTTTAGAGTCTTAAACTATCCGTACTATCATCAAAAAAAGACTCCCATGTTTCTACCAAGTTTCTTTGTCCTTGGTGGAATTGTTACGACTACTATTTGCGTCACTACTTGAGTGAAACTTCATGTTTTTAAACGAGTGCTTGTCACCTTGAAATGGATATTGCTGATTTGTATTATCTTAAAACTATCCTAAACCTAGAAATCTTGTTAGAGAACAGTTCTCATTGTGTCTCGAAATCTGGTTTTTATCTTGAAAACTAAGTTTGTTTATCAGCCTTATCTACCTCTTGTCTGGGATTTGATTTCTTGTTCCCTCATTGTCTGCAGACTGAAACTAGTTGTTTCGAGTTACAAACTGACTGATTCATACTCAAACTTGTCTTGTCTCTTTGTCTCCATCTTGTTTTCTTGTGTTTTTTGTACCTTGAGACATGATAGTCATATCTTAGCTATTCTAGCCATACCTCCAACAATTCGTGCCAGGTGCATCTCACACCTTGGCTGTTCTATCCTATTACCTTTTTTTTTGATACCTTTAGAGATAGATTTCCGAGTCAGATCTTAAGTTTTCTCTCTTATCAGCTTTGTCTATGCCTGTTACGACTAGGAGCGGTAATATTTTTCCCATACGTGGTTCTGGAGTAGGTAGAGGTAAACCTCACAATCAAGGAAAAGGTCATTATGAAGTTATTCAAGTTGATAATCAAGAGGGATCATCACGTTCCTCTTCCCTATTCAGTGTAGACCTGAGTCTGAATCTGAAGCTAGTGCTTCAGTTTTGGTCTAATCCGTTGTTTCAAGATCAGTGTAATCCATTTCTCTCAAGCCAACAAGGCTACAAGAAGTCATCTATTTGGGTCAATCCTATTAACGACCCTCGTTGCCTTAGCGATCCTTTTTCACATGTCAATCCTTTTGATTCGCCAAAGGGCACATTGGCTATGAGTCCTCATTCTCATACTGAAGGAGTGCACACGAAACAATCTCACATTAACAACATTTTGTCTCCTTTTGATTACACACAAGGTCATGACCAATCTCAACATGAACAAGGTCATCAAGGAGAAGAGCACCACTAGGGTCAAGATCAGATTCAGAGCATTTATGAAATTCTTGGCAATGAAGATGACCCAATAACTCAAAACAACATAGACACAACAAATTCTAATAAAGCTCTTATTAAAATTATGGAGATACTCCTTGCGGAAGACAAATAAAAATACTTTCTAGATTTAGCAAATCAAGGGGTCAAATTACCCGCAGACTTCCAAGTGGAAACGCTTGTCACTAAAGAAGAGGAAACTAAAACCTCCAAATTGCATAAGATAATTCAAGACATGCAAGGTCAAATCAGCCAACTTATGAAAGATAAGGACAAACCTATGCAACAGTTCACAATGGAAAGTATATGTCCTTTTCCATTTGATAGGAGTATTGTTATGTCACCCTTTCCCATAGGGGTAGAGCTCCCAAAATACGACAAGTATCTAGGTACCACTGATCCTCAGGATCATTTAAGAGAATTTGGTGCCTTGTTGATGGAGTTTATACATGATCAAACATATTTGATGGGTCTTTTTCCATGAAGTTTGGGTAGACCTTCTATGGAATGGTTGTCACAACTACCCACTGGCATCAACACTTTTGACGAGATTGCCAATCTTTTTATACAACATTATTCTCACAATATTCAACATCCTATAAATATAAGGGATCTTTGCAACCTTAAGCAGAAGCAAGGGGAACCATTCTTGATGTTTCTCCAAAGATGGAGACAACTTTGCACAAAGTACCCTTGCAAAATAGCCGAGTCTGAGAAACTTGATATATTCTTGGATAATATCACCCCTGACTTCGGGTATCAAGTCCAACTTCAAGGTCCCATTAACTTTGATAGTATGATAAAACAAGCTATGAGAATAGAAGCATTCATGGTTAAAAAAGGTGAATTGACCTTGTATAAATATAACAAGCAAAATCCCTCATCTTCCAACAAAGACAAAGGGAAATTTTCCAACAAAAATAGAGATGTTGTGAATGATGGGGTGGTTGATAACGTGAATTCAACTTCTTTGAAACCGGTATTCACTCTCACCTTAGGTATACAAGTGACCAAAGCTGTCGAAAAGGTTGCAATCAATACTCAATAGCCTTCCAAATTTTTGGGCAACAAACCTTGGGTAGCACGACCCAAGCGTGAATTTACCTCTCTGGGAGAACTGCTTGATGTGGTTTTCAAAACTTTGGTACAAAATTAGATTCTTGCTCCTTTGGAGAAACGTCTATACAATCTACAACCAAGACCTCATTGGTGGAATGAGAATGCTGTAACTACCATCAAAATAAAGGTCACAAGACTGCTACTTGTCCCCAATTATGTCATAAAGTTCAAGATTTGATCAATAACCAGGTTATCATTGTGGAGAATCATAACAAGAATTCAGATCATCAAGCATTCAAAGATCCCTTTCCTTGTCATGAGAAAGGTGAATCCTCCAACGCTCAGAATAATAATGCCAAATTTAATTACGCACATACCACTTACAATAATGTGATCAACATGATTAAACCAGTGGAAGTGGAATATTGCAATATGTTTAGTGGAAAAGGAAGTGGGAATGCTTCTAAACCCAGAACTCCATTTGTATTGAGAGGCCCTGCATCTCAATTATCTGAATTTGAAACATCTCGAGATTGTGCGAACGTTGTTACTAGATCTAATGCTAAAATCTCTATCAAGGGTCCTAACCCTCCTGCTGCTACGCCCGCGCAAAAAAAAACTATGGATAAGACTGTTGTTGGTTCTACCAACAAGACCACGAAGGTGGTCCCTACACCTCCTACTACTGGTTATAGCATTCTTGACCAGCTTCAAAGGACCAATGCTCAGATAACTATTTTTGAGCTATTGAAAATCTCACCTGCTCATAGGCAGATTCTGGACAAAGCTTTCACTGAAGCTAATGTCCCCAAAGATATCAATCTGGATCAGTTTCAATTCATGGTGGGTCATTTGACCTCACCACATTATTTATCCTTCTCTAAAGAAGATGATCACTCAATTAGTCACCCACACAATGCTCCCCTACACATAGAAGTCATGATCGGCAAACAACTAGTCCACCACGTGCTCATTGATAATGGTGCTGGTCTTAATATTTGCTCCGCTCATTTTCTTTCTCAACTAGGTTATGGCAAGGATCACATAGATTCCCACAAGAGAATTACCACAAAAGGTTGTGATAGGAGGAGAGAACATCTAAAGGTCTAGTTGTGCTACCCATTCGGGTTGGCCCAGTTGAAAGAGACGTCATATGTCAGGTGCTAGACCTTCCTCTTGCATATAATATTTTGCTAGGAAGATCATGGATTCACGAGATGCAGGCGGTTCCTTCTACATACCATCAGTGTATCAATTTTTCTTTTCAAGGTGCAGAGGTGACAGTTCCCGCTAGCATGGGTTCTTCTTGTAATGCTCTTACTCAATCAGCTGACAGTCTTGTTCCAACTAATAGAGAATACACAGAACTTTGTGATGCCAAGCTCAAAGACATGGAACAGACATTGAAAATCACAGACATAGGCATGGGGGGATATCAAATGGAACCTGTGCTATCATTAGCAGCTCTACCCCTGTCTCCTCGATCTTATAGGAGACCTTCTGAGCACAAAAAATCTTCCACTACTCCTGAGATAGCTTATGAGGATACATTTGTATGGTCTAATACACCATTGGAAGATGAAGACAAGGAAAGAGCTATCAAGGCTTGGCTTTGTAAAGGAAAGAACACAGCTAAACAAATTGCCTCAACTTGTGAATTAAATCCTAACAGTGAGGGTCTTAAGATTATGAAACATTTTGGGTACAAAGGAAGTGGCTCGATAGGGGTGAATGGAAATGGGTTACTGGAACCTATTCAAGCTATAGGTCAAAAGACAAAAGACACCACCGGTTTAGGTTTCAAAAAAGTCCCGTTTCATCTAGGGATCAATAAATTTGTGCCAAAAGTAGAGCCTACACCAGAACCTGAAGGCACAACTATAGTCGACACTATACAAGATAGCTCAAATGAGGATTACTTTCCTTATCCCATCCCTCCAGACCTGACAACATTCTTTGCTGAGCTAGATAAGTTTGTGCCATGTATGTGTATAGTTGAAACTGACAGTGATTCTAATCAAACCAATCCATTTGAGAGACTCACTTTTAAGCAATGGAAAGACTTACAAGATCCTAACTTCAAAGGAGAATGGTACATGCCACCAGAATTTCAAGAACGGTTGACACAAGAATAGACTAGTATTGCAAGAACTCAAAAACCTTCATGGTGCAAGCACCCAAGTTAGAGTTTGGATACAGACTCTCATGAGTATGAGTTTGATAGTTTGTTAGCAGGATCTTATGAAATACATCTCGACGTAAGTGAGGGGTCTAGTGAAAAGCCTAATGAGTCTGAGTCTATAGGTGTTAACATGTCTTCTACTTTGGCCGTTAGGGATCAAAAGGATTCAAACACAACTTTGGATGAGATCAATTTAGCTCTCAGCTTGCTAGTTAACGCTTTTGATGACTATACCATGAACGCACTTGAACCTGTCACATCTCTTTCCCTTCAACATCCTGAATTAATAGATTGGAATTCCCCTTCTTCATCCAGTGAAGTCCTTACATTCCAGAATGATTACACTTTAGCCTGTTACCTTCACGCTGTTGAGCCTATAATGTCCTCCACTAGTGAAGAAAGTATCAACATCACCGAGGCTGACATCAAGTACCTTATTCAGAAAATTAAAAGAAGAAAAAATAAGCGCTCTGATGATGAAAACCACGTTGTGGCATTATTAGAGCTAAAAAAGTAAAAAGAAAAGACGTATCTGAAGGTGAAAACCTCTTTGAGGTGCCTACGGATGAGGTACTTGATGTGCTTCCGAGTCACTTCCAGGAATGCTCATCAATGTTAATTGAGCCAACTCAACTGATAAATCTGGGAACAGAAGAGCATCCACACATCATTCATGTGGCCAAGTCATTATCTACAGAGGAACTTAAGGAATTCACAGAATTCTTCCAAGAGAAAAAGATAAATTTTGCATGGACATATTCTGACATGCCGGATGTGGATCCTGATCTCATTATGAATCACTTATCAATAGCTCCAGGTGTGAAACCTGTCAGACAAAAACTTAGAAAAATGCATCCGCATGTAGCTTTATTGATCAAGGCAGAATTGGAAAAACTTCTGAAAGCTAGGTTCATCTGAGCGATTGATTATGCAGAGTGGATCTCTAATATAGTCCCAGTGACTAAACATGATAAATCTATTAGGGTCTGCATAGACTTTAGAGATCTAAATTTGGCATGTCCCAAAGATGATTTTCCACTTCCTAATATTGACATGATCGTGGATATGACAACAAGATATGAGTTGTATTCACTAATGGATGGCTTCTCTGGCTATAATCAGATCAAAATTGCACCAGAGGACCAAGAGAAAACCACCTTTACTTGTGCATGGGGTACATTTTTTTGGAATGTTATGCCCTTTGGTTTAAAAAATGTTGGAGCTACTTATCAAAGAGCTGTTACTACAATATTTCATGACATGATGCATAGGACAATGGAGGACTACGTGGATGAAACACTTGATAAAAGTATGGATAGAAAGACACTTCTCACTGATCTAGGTCCCATACTAGATCATATGGAGAAATTTAGGCTACGTCTAAACCCTAAGAAATGTGCATTTGGGGTTACTTCAGGAAAGTTACTTGGCTATATCATCTCTGTGAAAGGAATTGAGGTGGATCTGACAAAGGTACAAGATATAATGGAAATGCCACCACCCCATAATATCAAAAAAATCAGAGGCCTCTAAGGTTGGATCCAATCTATTAGGCGACTCATCTCGCAATTAGCTGACAAGTCACAACCTTTCACCAAAACTCTGTATAAAGGTGTGACTTATGACTGGAACAAAGAATGTGAAGAATGATTTCAACAAATTAAACAATATCTAGCCAATCTACCCATACTGATGCCTCCTATTCAAGAGAAGCCTTTGATCTTATATATCTCAGCAACGGAAACATCCTTGGGCGCTCTTTTACCCAAGAAGATCCAAATCATAAAGAAAGATCCATTTACTACATCAACAGAACATTGGTCTCTTACGAAATGAATTATTCAGTAATTGAGAAAGCTTTCCTAGCAGTGGTGTTTGCTTCCCAGAAGCTGCGACACTACATGTTGGCCCACACTACAAGGTTAATTGCAAAGATCGACCCATTGAAATATTTACTCAGTAAAGCTATCCTCACAGGTAGACTAGCTAAATGGGTCATGCTCCTTAGCGAGTTTGATATTGAGTATGTTGAGAGAAAATCTATCAAAGGACAGGCGATTGCAGATCAGTTAGCTAAAGCACCTCTTACAGATCATCAACCATTAAAGATGGAATTCGTAGACGAGTCCATTATGCTTCTCATGCATCAGACATGGACAATGTTCTTTGATGGTTCATTCACCCAACAGGGGTTAGGAGCTAGAATTTTGTTTATCACACCTTAGTGGTACTCCTTACCAAAGGCTTACAAAATGATGTTTCCTTGTACCAATAATACCACTGAATATGAAGCTTTGATCAACGGACTAAAGATCACTATTGAATGGCAAGTGGATGAACTAAAAGTCTTTGGAGACTCACAACTGGTTATCAATCAAGTGAACAATCTCTATCAGACCAAAGATGAAAAGTTGGTACCCTATAAAAAGATGGTTGACAGCCTTAAGAATTACTTTGCACATGTCACTTTTCAGCAAATTCCTAGGGTGGATAATAAAGCGGCTGATTCTATGGCTACTTTGGCCTCTATGTTACAAATGCCGGAGAATGATTTCAGACACGAGTTCCTAGTGGAGAATGCTACCCTGCCTATGACTCTCCTGAGTCCCAGATGGTCTGTTAATTAATTGGACATGATTCGTCTCGCTACCATCACATCTACTCTTATCTCCATGACCAAATTATTCCTGACACATATACTAGAAATGAAAAATGCCACCTAATCTACAGTGCTTCACGGTACGTCATCGTAGCAAACGACTTGTATAGACGAGGTCTAGATGGTACCCTCCTTAGGTGTCTAGAACCTGACGAATCCAAACACATGTTAGAAGAGGTACATGAAGGCATTTGTGGTTCTCACTCAAATGGTCTAACACTGGCTTGTAAGCTTATTAGAGCTGGTTATTATTGGCCCAATATATAGAAGGAAGCTACACAGTTTGCCAATTCTTGCAAGCAATGTCAACTCCATGGTAATTTGATTCATGCTCCATCCAAAGAGCTCATTCCCTTTATCATCTTTTGGCCGTTTCAACAGTGGGCTTTCGACTTAGTGGGTCAGATATATCTTTCTTCCTTGAGAGGACATAAGTACATCATCACTGCTACGGATTATTTTTATAAATGGGTTGAGGCAGTACCTCTCAGTGTAGTTGATGGAAAATCTGAAGCTATTTCATACTAAACTACATTATTTTTAGATATGGTGTACCTTCCTCTATTATCACTGACAATGGAGGATAGTTCAAGAACAAAGATCTAAAAAATTTATGCACTAAGTTCAAGATCATTCAACATTGGTCTTCTATTTATTACCCCCAGGGTAATGGGAAAGTTGAAGCTTCCAACAAAACAATTCTCAAGATCCTACACTGTACGATACACAAATCTGGATGAGATTGGTACCTCCTGTAACCACCTAAATTTGGTCTGTTCCAACTATGGACCCTATTTTCCCTAAGTGTGATCATACCCTCGATTATGTCCAAACAACCCTGTTACTGCTTGGCATAATTCTTCTAATCAATTTAATGTCCTAAGTGATTTTTATCACTGAATTATATTAACTATTAT
>MU223159.1:724942-744488 GCA_018584345.1 Thuja plicata
CTTCATTTTCAAGAATTGAGATTGAGACAAAAAAGCATGAATTATTTAATTAAAAGAGTGGATTATTGCCACATGAGTGACCTTTCATATAGAATTATGGAATTCTTTTTGAGGATAATCCATTCAACCAATTTTATAACTATTCAATTCCTTTTGATGTATATTAGCTAAAGGGGGTGGAATTAATTTAATTTAAAATCATTTAGGACTTTAGAATTAAATTAATTAATCATAGGGATTTTTAGCTAATAAACATTGATAATTTAGGAATTAAATATAATGTCAGATTTATGCAAATTTAAGTTTTCTGTATTTGAGACTTAGTCAATTAAATTCAATTAGGAGGAGAATTTACTTAGTATAATAGGACTTCGATGATGAGAAAATTGAAGGACCGCACCAAAATTGATTAGGATTATAAGGTGCCAATTTTGGGGTGTTACACATGGAACCTAAAAATGAAGCTTTTGCCCTTGAGGAAAATAAAGATGATCCCTCATGTTCAAAAATCTATAATCACCCCATGGAAAGATCTGGTTGGTTTGAGGGTAAATTTTGTAATGATGACGAGTTAAAATCTCATATAGAAAAGTTTCATCCTCATGCTGAAACTCTAGTTGAAGAAAGAGATGCTGAAGTGAATTTTCAGCCTATAAATCACCCGGATGAAATATGGAAGGATGCCCTTCTTGCCAAAGAAGGAGAAATCGTGGGCAAGTTCTTATCATCTCTTCAACTAGAAGGCTTCTCTCAGACTGGCCCAGGTATTAATTTAGATCAAACTAAAAATGAATTGTTGTTGAATGAGTGTCCTTTTTCTTCTTTCTATGACTTTGCTGGTTTGGACCATGAAAATCATGCTGACAAGTGTAATGATATATCAAAGAAAGTGAAGGATGGAATGTGTTGCATAGTTGATGATAATCTAATTCTTGATTGAGACGAGGTGAATTTTTGTATGAAATGTGATCCTATGTTGGATGAGTTGTCCTCCTCCTTTAAAATCAGTTGTGATATGAATGAGTATACAAAGAAAAGTTCTTTTATAAACAGTAATCATAAGACCTACTCTCTGGCTCATGGAGAGATCCGTGAATATTGTTTTTTTTGGTTTGAGATGATGTCTTTCCTGAGAAATCCCATTGAGAAACCTTTCAAAGATAAAGAAGGCTATGATGAGCTTGGGTTGTTCAAGAAAGAAGGTTGGGTTGCCAAGTTTTTGCATGCTATTAGTTTGATATTCAGCATTGAAGAAGTCACCAGAGAACACTACTTTAAGGTACTCCATTTGAGTAAAATCCTTTGCTTCGAAGAGGATCCTACTTCTCTCAGCAAGTGGATGGGTTTGTGTAAGTTTTTCTTGCTTTTGGGTGTTGTGGTAGGGGTTTACCCTATATATGTATTTATTGTAAATATCTTTTGGTGTGTGTAGTGTTAGTTTGAATAATGCCCAAGCTTTGGGCTTGCCACTAGTCTTGGTGGTTTGCTGTTTTAGATTTCCTTGTTTTCTATTTTGGTTTGTAGCTGCCCTGCTCCCCTCCACCCACATTCCAAACAACTCCCCGCATTCCTTTTTCTCTAACTCTATTGCCCAATGGCTTCTAAGGAACTTGTCTTTTACCCAGAGATTGCTGGAGCTCTCTACTTTTGAAGGAAAAGAAGTCCTCCTGTAGAGACAATGTTAGCTGACATATGGTTCTTCCCCCATATGAAATTTCACATTCTAAGCAGATTTCTTATTTATAATGGTCTGAGATCAGTTTTGTGTCATTACATAACAATATTTGCAAAGGAAACTATGCAGAGATCATCATATTCAGGTTTCAAATGCTTCAATGAGTTTCAAAGAGTTCGAAGTGGTCAAGTAAGTTCAAAATGGCTTGATAAGTACAAGTAGGTTCATTGGTTCAATGCAAGTTCACATGCTTTAAGAAGTTCAACCGACTCCAATTCAAATTAAGCAAAGAAAAATTTAATTAGATTCAAAAGAGATTGACAAGTCTGGTAATTCAAAGGGCTCAAATATTTTATCTCCAAATTCAAAAGTCACTAAGGGAATATTCTAAATTTCAGATTGGTGTACAATGAGGCCTGGAAGCTCAAAGGAAGATTAGCTGAGCCCATTGAAGTCAAAAATAATGGATTTGATTCAAATGCACTTGACAAATTGAGTTACATGGATTGTGGCTTGTATGTGACATTTCAAAATGAACTCAATCAAATGAAGCCAAATATACAGTTGTTTAATGATTTGGACTCAAGGTATTAATAGGCATAAGAGAATTTGAAAAAATTTGATTCAAAAGGAAGAGCATCGAGAAAAAAAACACTTGGTATAATCCTCAGTGCTGAAACACAGGCTCTCTGCTCCAAAGCTAATACCATCTCTGAAAGTTCAAGGCTTTTGCAGAAACCTTCTCATCTGATGATAGCATGGAGTAGGGTTAAGTGAATATATGTCTATTGGCTTCTATTGAAAATACATACATAAGTGTTTTTTGACCCTCGACTCAATCTCATGAGCGTGTCAATGCTGCCAAAGGATATAGAAATGATTAATGCCTAATGCTATCGATGCTTTGTAAAAGTTTTGAAGCATGACCAAAGTTTTAAAATCCATCGATACACTGATGGAACAAGCCCCATGGACAGTGAAGTAGATTGAAAGCTGTCAAACTTCTCCAAGCACTAGTATGGGTCTTGAAGCTTATACATAATTTCATTATGATGTTGAAACACTAAAAGGAAGAAAATGCGGGGATCTCCTGATCTCACTCAGCGCAAGAGATCAAATCTTATTGTCATGCACATTAAAGTGAGTGAGAAAGGTGGACAAGTAAAGGACTGAAGACAGAAAGATTAGAATATCGACGCCCAGGTAGTTACATTCAAGGCATTTTTATATCAATATTATGAAGAGTCAAAGCCTCCAAATTGAGCACATAAAACTGGTTAAAGGTGATTTTCCATTTTAATCAACGTGGCAATTGTAGAAATCAAGTCAGTGTTACCATTATAAATGTTTCAGTAAACTCACTTGAAGGATCAATGAATATGAATGTGAACAAAGGCGTGAGGATCAATAGATCTACATTCAAGCAAAGATTGGGTATGTATTGTCACTAGGCTCAGCCAACCATTTCACCAGAGCATTTTTACAAACACCCATTTGAGACTTTGAGTACACTCATTGGGTCCCGACTATTATATAGTTGAAACCCCAATCTTGTTGACGCCTATGGACCAACTCCACAATGTTTGAAAAAATGCTGATGTGCAGAGGAGTTGATGTCTCGACATTGGGCGGCGTAGTGCAAGTGCTCACACAGTAAATGTGTCTTTGTCAACAATTTCACTGATTGAAACCATTGACAACACCATTAATCGGGTGCTCACAGTAAAGAGCCTGATCTTGATGGTGACTATAATGAAGTTTAGCACCAAGGTGATCAGGTCTCTTATGTAGTTTCAAAACTCCAATCCACGTGATCAAGTCAGAGATGGGAAACTTATTTCCAAAGTGTGTTACAGTGAAAGCATCAAAATGATGCCTTGGTGAATCAAATTTTGTTTGAAAGATACTATGACTTGGTTTGAATCATAAATTAAACAAGACACATCGGCATGAAAGAGAGCTCGATCGTGGCAAGGAAGGAATCAAAAGAAACTCCAGAATAGAGCAATGGTGCTAAGGTACCAAAACTCACGGTGGTAAACACATGTAAATTAGAGGAACTAAGGGGATGGACATACTTGAATGCATTGGCTGGTGTCCAACTCCATTTGCAGACCAACATAAATTGTTTGACCAGTTTGATAGCATAGTTATGGCGATCAATCGAGCATGGAAAACATGAAGATTATCGGAAAATTGTATGACAAAATGTTGATATCCATAGTAGGCATGAAAAGTGCAGGTTTGGTCATGTAGTGGAACATTATAGAATTGATGAACGTGGAAAAAGCGGCAGTGAAATGGCCGATATAATGCTAAAACCTGACAAATGTGGAAGAGCTCATATTTTATTGGTTTCATCTTTTGATAATAGTATATAGGGTGAAGTGTCTCGCGGTGTAAATTCCAGTACAGAGGTAGACGTCTTTAGTTATATCAAACGTCCTCCCGATCAATTGTGAACCTTGTCAAGTTCAACCAGTGATAAGGAAAATGGGAATTAGAAGCCATTACATCATTAGAGAAGGAGTAATCAGGCATCATCTTTAGATCCATTTGGATATTTGCAGTGAAAAATATAATATCTCGATCTTCATAAGCCTTTGCACTTATTGATGAATTATTGCACCAATGCATTCACATTCTTTCAAAATGAAAAAAATGTAAAAATAGGAGGACCCCACACTATTGCATTGTCTTAGCAAGATGTCCAAGTGTTGGAGATTTGCTTCTATGGAAATAATTGATTGCATGTTTGTCATTGATGAAAACATATAATGTACAACAGTGTTCTATATGCAATTATCAGTACAAATGTTCTGGAGCTATGCGTGTTCATTTTCATGATGTATACATGTTCTAGATGCTATGTACATTCACGCCGAGTTAGATATGAAGTTTCAGTTGAGTTATGTTAATCAGTTATGACAGTTACAGAGATTGAAGACTATCTCTGAAGAGCGACGTAATTATATTATTTCTTGAGTTGCGCCTATCTTTGGGATATGTGTGTTTGTATTCATATTTAGTTATGAGTTAAAGATAATTATCTAAAGGTGCCAAATATGTTCTATCAGAATCATGAAGTTGGAGTTAATTTGGTGGAGCTGACTTTGTGAAGCGTCACGTTTATTTAGTATGAGTTGCGTGTTTCTAATCAGGTTGCATGGATGATGTGGCCGACTAAGGAAGTATTGAAGGGAATCTTAGAGCCGATGAAGATCACATCCTTTGGAGAAGATACTTATAGTAGTTCATTTGATGAACTCCAAGCGTGAATGAGAAGAATAAAGATAGAAAAAGTGCAGGACAGAATGTCTGTTGTTTTGGACAGTAGAGACATTTCATTCATCAAGAAAAGATCTATGTGAAGAAAAAGTGGAAGTATAAAACACACTAGAACTGATCAAGACAACAGGTCTACTCAAATAGTTCATCTATTAGATATAGTGTATATCTATTCTACTGAAGGTTGCAACCTTCACCATTTTAGCAGTGAGATTTTGGACAGTGAGTCCTCACGCTTAACAACCTGTTACTTGTAAAAGACTCCTAACACGGTCCGACCTTTAACCAGGTCTGTGTACTTATTGCATTTTAAAGAAAAACCCCTAACAGGGTTGCAAGATCTCTTAATAGGGATAATTATACTCAAGTACAGTTCTTTGTGGGTGCTAATTCCCACTAGGATTTTACCTATTTGGTTTCCCCATAACCAAAATTGTTGTGTTCTCTATTGTGTTATCTAAATGTGCATTTAATTTATGTTAATTGATATCTAAGCAAAGAAAAGAAATTGAAGTAGCAGATAAATGATTCACCCACCCTCTCAGTTATCCTTTGGGACTATTCTTACAATTGGTATCAGAGACAAGTGTCTTAGAGAGAAAGCCTAACAACTTAAGGTAGATCAGATGGCATAGTTCAAGAAAGAGAGTCCTAAGTTCGATGGAGAAAACTATCTTGACTGGAAGAACAAAATGATAACACATCTTCAGTGCATTGGATTTGAGATCTATGAGATTTCCACTCAAGAAATTGAAGTTCCCACCTTGAAAGACCTTGCAGAAGAAAAATCTACAGTCAAACAAAAGGAAGTGTTCACTCATAATGCAATCACCAAAGAAGCCCTAATCAGTGCCCTATCCGACAGTGAATTTTCTGAGATCAAGAAGGCAGATAAAGCATAGTTTATTTGGAAATACTTATAAGATATGTTTGAAGGAGACATCCAAGAAAAGAATGCACGCAGAAAGACATGGAAGAAAAATTACAACAATTTAGAGATGCTACCTGAAGAAAACATCAGAGCCTACAATCAAAGAATTAATGAAGCAGTTTCAGGTATCAGGAACAATGGTGGAGAAATTTCAGAGGATGATATAATGAAAAAACTAATGACCACACTAACAACAAACTATGAGAGCAAGATCAATATCTTAGATGAGACTATGCAATTTTCAAAAGAATTCAAGAGAGAGACTTTGATTAGAAAAATATATGCATTTGTTATATCAAGATTGAAGATATAACCCAAAAGTGAGACAACTTTCAAAGCCTCAGTCCGCAACGAGAAATCCATAAGCAACTCTAGTTATAATGAAGAAGTGGATACAAAACTAGAATAAATCATTGCTATGATTGCCAAGAAAGAAAAGAAAGGTAAAGGTAAATATGAAGGAAAACTACCATTCAAATATTTTTCATGCAACAAAGTTGATCACTTTGCATCCAAGTGTCCTACAAGAGTCAAGAAGTTCAGATCAGATAACAAGCCCAAGTACACTAAGGAATGTTATCATGCTGAAGAAGGTGTAACTGATGATGACTCAGGAGATGATGAAATTGGTTTCATTGCCATTAAAGACATTGAAAAGATGCTTGAAGAAATGCAAAAAGAAGATTAAGAAAAAGAACAAGAGTTAGCATTAGTTTCAAAAGTTGATATCAGAACTGACTGGATCATTAACAATAGATGTTCACACCACATGGCAGGAGACAAAGAAAGATTTGTACATTTGGACAAATAAAAAGGTGGTATGGTTAGATTTGGAGATAACACTCCCAAACCTATCATAGGAAGAGGTTCTATCACCTTAGATGGAAAGAATAAGACAGATGATGTTCTTTATGTTGATGGTTTACATCATAAATTACTAAGTGTTGGATAGTTGTTTGATAAAGGATATCAGCTGGAATTCAAAAACAACCAGTGCATAATTAACAACAAAGAAGGAGACATGATTGCATCAGGACCAAAAACCAAAGGTAATGTTTTTCAACTCAATTTAGAAGTAAGTTGTTTTTTTGCAAAAGTAGATGACAGGTGGCTATGGCACAAGATACTTTGTGGTGTAGGAGCACCCTTGAGAAGCTAGTCAGTTGGTGATCTCATTTTTTTTTGGGTGTGTGAAAGTGTTAAAGACCCTCTTGAAGGGTACTATAATTATATAAGGTTATGTGGACCAAGTGTGGTGTGAAGTAGTGTTTAATTATGCTTTTTGTTAGGTCAAAGTACTTCATTTTGGCTCATTAATGGCATTGTACTTGATAATGTGGTCAAGTGGAAAGTTGATGTTTTTCATGTCTTTAGGGTCCTATGATACCCTAAGAGGTCTAATTGAGGTTAGATAGGTTAGGTTGATGTTAAAACATTTGAAAAGTGCAAGTTTGCAAAAGATGTAAAAATGTTGCTACGCAACATTAGCAACTTTTAAAAGTTGCTGACAACATTTTTGGTTGTCTTAAGGGTTTCAATGTTTAAGTTGGTTTGAGTCCATCCAAGGAGTTAGGCACATGTGTTGAGGGGATATAGGGAAGGAAAACCCTAATTTGAGTGTTTGGGAAGTCATTGTACGGATTTTGAGCTTTGGAGCCAAGGAGTTTTAAATGATAGAGTAGCAGATTTGAAGAAATTTGTTCTTTCCTTGTTGTACATGGATTATATTTAGTATTGTGATCATTTGAGGCCATTGTTGGGCATGTTGTAAAGTGATTCCAATAGTTAGTTTTCTCTGTAATTACTTTTCTTTTTCTTTTTGTAATTTAGTTTGTTTTAGATAGTTTGCTGTCCAGTTCTGATAGAGAGGCAAAGATGTGGACCTAACTCCATTTCCCACCATTGGTTTTGTATGGCCTCTTGGGAATGGAGACTAGGTCCATGGAGCTTCAAGAATTCAGAAGGTGGAGCTCTGGAAGTGTGTGCACCTATTTTTAAGGTCTTTCCGTAGGTGAGCTAAGAATGTAGCCCGGCTAGGAAGACTAAGGAGAAGTGTTTGGTAAAGGCAGGAGGGATGTTGTCATGAGCCAAGAAGGCAATAGATGCATTGATATATGTTGTGTATGTATTTGAATGAGAAGGAGTGCCCAAGAAACCAAGTCACCAATTTTTGAGACCAAAGACCAAGGACTAGTCTAAAAAGCTTGAAAAAGCCCTATTTCTAAAACAGGGTGTACGGACAGGGTTGAGACCTCAGACCACCAAAATCTTGAAGGTCTTGAGTGGTAGGTGTGAACTGCCAAAAGAAATTTTGGGTTCCTTTGAGGATTTATCACTGAAATAGTGCATTCCTACTTTTTAGGAGGCCTAATTGGGGAAAAAGGCTACAAGGCCTAAAAGATAGGAATTTGGAAAGCGATGGAGAAATGGTCTAACTTGGAAACTTAAGATCCATGTTGGGATTCAAAAATGAAGTTGAATGAAGCCCTGGCCCTCCTGCAATCCAAAAGAATCATTAAGGCTTGGGAGGTATAGTTGAGAGGAGTTTTTGCATGGAACAAAGGATGGGGAACCTAATAAGATAGGAAGATTCTTAGGGGAGGGAAAGAATTGAATCTTTCAAAGATTTGGAGGGTGGATTGAGGAAGCCCTAAAGGTCCTAGGGGTGACCTAAGTAGAGTTCAAGATAACTCAGGAGGTGACTAAGTTTCTCCCTATCAGAGTGGTATCAGAGCATAGGTTCAAGATTTGAGATAAGAAGTATTGCAGCTAGTGGATGTTGCAGACTAAAGGATCAAGTGGAGAGTAAAGTGCATCTAGCAAGATGGTGACCAATGCTGAATTGGCCAAGAAAGTTGAAGAACAAGAAGAGGAAAATAGAAAACTAAGAGAAAGATTGAGCCAATTAGAGAAACTCTTAGGAGAAGTCCCATACAAGGTAGACAGAGTGAAGGACAAGGTGGACCATAAAGAAGAAAAGGAAGCTAAGGAGAAGGAGTTGGACTTAGAAGAAGAAGCACCTACTCCTGATCTGGTCTTACCAGAGGAACCATTCTTGAAGGCACTCAAGGCCTTAAGTGGTAAAGCCTTGGAGGGTGTGCCACTTTTTAGTGGAAAAATTGATGCTGATCTAGTCATGGACTGGATAGACAGTCTTGAAAATCACTTTGAATGTGATGGTGTGATAGATGCTTAGAAGTTGAAAGTGGCTAAGTCTAGGTTGAGGGGTCCAACACTTTCTTGGTGGAAGTATGTTCAGACTGAGAGAGAGAAAGAGGGCAAGAGCCCTATTGTTACATGGAAGGGCATGTTGGTAAAACTGAAAAAAACTTATCTACCAGATGACTATGAAGTGCAGATGCATAGGAGGAGACAAAACCTCAGACAAAAAGACCTAGATGTACAAGAATATAATAAGGAGTTTCAAAAATTATGCTTAAGGTCCAAAATAGTGGAGGATGAGTCTATCATATTGGCTAGGTTTTATAATGGACTCAAGTGGTCTATCCAAGAAGAGATGAGCCTTACTACCCTAACAAGTGTGAGATAATGCTATCAGATGGCTTTAAAAATAGAAGAGAAAAGCAAGAGGAAACATGATTAGACCTCAAGAGGGAGAGGTAGAGGAAAAGAGAATAGGGAACATAGAGGTAGTTTTGCTGGTAGAGGCAGTGATTATAGATCTCAAGGAGAATACAAATTTACTGAGATAGTCAATGAGACCAGTGGGAGAGGTAGTATGAGTAGAGGTAGAGGATTCCAAGGTGGAGGAAGAGGCAGATTGAGAGGTTCAGGTAGAGCCTCACAATTTGAAAATATGAAATGCTTTCATTGTAATCAACTAGGCCATCCAGCCTATAGATGCCCTGAGAAGGTTTCTAGTTCACATGGTGAAAAGAGAGTGAATTACATTTCCCAAGAAGAGACTAATAGTGTTAAATCCCCTAAGATTAACCTTGATTCAGAGAGTGGGGAGAATCTAATGATTATGAGGATTCTCATTAAGGAACCTGTCAAAGAAGAAGCTAAACAAAGGAGGGCACTTTTCAGAGTGAAGTGCAAGATACTTGGCAAAGTTTGTAGGGTGATCATAGAATCAGGGTCTATTAATAACATCATCTTAGAAGAGGTAGTCATCAAGCTAGGACTAAGAAAGATACCTCATACAAACCCTTATAGAGTTACATGGTTGAATAAGGGACAACATGTTCTTGTAAATGAGAAAGCATGGATTGATTTTTCAATAGGAAAATATGTGGATAGAATCTTGTGTGATATACTCCCAATGGATGCATGCCACCTACTATTAGGTAGGCCATGGCAGTTTGATAGGAAGACAGTTCATGATGGAGAGAAGAACTCTTATTCTTTCAAGAAAGATGGGGTCACCTACAAAATTCAGTCACTCATGGATGATGAGGGGTCTACATCAATAGGACCTAATGTCTTATTGCAAGGAGGTAAAGAGTACATGTAATGTGTAAAGAATGGAGAAGGAACACACTATGATATTATGCTTAAGGCTAGTGAAGAGAAGAAGGTGGAATAAGCACCATTACCAAAGGAGGTGCAAGAGTTATTGAAGTTGTTTAAAGACATAGTTAGTGATGGGTCACCTGCAATGTTACCACCCCTAGAACCATAAGTCATCAGATTGACTTCATACCAGGAGCATCTCTACCAAATAAAGCAGCATACAAGGTGACTCCTGATCAAAACAAGGAGATAGCTAGCCAAGTCCAAGAACTTTTGGACCAAGGTCTAATCAGAAAAAGAATTAGCCCATGTGCATTACCAATGGTTCTAGCATAAAAAATGAGGTAAGTGGAGGCTTTGTACAGATTCAAGGGCAATTAATAGGATTACTATAAGGTACAGATTTCCCATTCCTAGGATTGAAGATCTTATGGATTGTTTGGGAGGAGCAAGGTACTACACTAAGTTGGATTTGAAGAGTGGATACCATCAAATCAGAATTAAGGAGGGGGATGAATGGAAGACAACATTCAAGACTACAAAAGGGCTCTATGAATGGTTGGTCATGCCCTTTGGGCTTAGCAATTCTCCAATCACCTTTATGAGGTTGATGAATGAAGTGTTGAAGGACTACATATGCAGATTTGTAGTTGTGTACCTTGATGATATCCTCATTTTCAGTAAGACCAAGGAGGAACATCTCCAACATTTATAGATTGTGATGAAGAAACTTCATGAGGAGAAGCTATCCATTAACTTGGAAAAATATGAGTTTATGAAACAAGAATTGATCTATCTTGGTTTTGTGGTGTCTCAAGGAACTTTGATGATGGATCCTAGCAAAGTTGAAGCAATACTAAGCTGGCCTACCCCTACATGCAGCACTGAGGTAAGGAGTTTCCATGGACTTTCCCAATTTTATAGGAAGTTCATTAGAGGTTTTAGTGAAATATGTGCACTAGTCCTAGATACAATTAAAGGCAGAGTGAAAACTAAATTGAAATGGACTCTAGAGGCTGGTAAGTGTTTTGAGTGGTTGAAAAAGAGGGTGGCTACACAACCTATTTTGGTTTTGCCAAATTTTGATAAGTTGTTCACCCTTGAATGTGATGCAAGTGGTATAGCTATTGGGGCATTATTGAACCAAGAGAATAGGCCAGTGGCATTCTACAATGAAAAGTTAAATGAGGCTAAGAACAGGTATTCCTCTTATGACCTAGAACTATATGCATTGGTGCAATCCTTGAGAAAGTGGAGGCCTATTTGTTGCCAAAGGAATTTGTGGTTTATACTGACAATAAAGATTTGAGTTTTATCAATTCTTAGGAGAAGTTCAGCAATAGACATCTCAAATGGATGAAATATTTGCAGGTCTATACCTTCACTATTAAAAAAAAGAAAGGGTAGTTGAATAAGGTGGCTGATGCTTTGAGTAGGAGGCTCTTGATAGTCCAAGAGGTACAACTGCAAAGCATATGTTTAGAAAGCTTCAAGGAGCTCTATGAAGGAGATGAAGACTTCTCAGAAGCATACAAGGTATGTAAGGATTTCAAAAACCATTTCCATAGTCAATTTGTAGACTATACTATTCAGAATAGCCTCTTATTCAGAGGAGGACAACTATGTATCCCTAAGGGATCTAAGAGGGAGAATGTGATACAAGAGAAGCACAATGGGAGTTTAAATGGCCATTTTGGCCTAAAAAAAACACTAGAACTTGTTCAAAGGTTCTATTATTGGCCTAAGATGCAGAAGGACATCAGGAAGTATGTGGAGCAATGCTTGGTATGTCAAAAAGCTAAGGGTACTTCTTCTAATGTGGGTTTGTACCAACCTCTACCCATTCCTAATAGGCATTGGTAATGTATTAGTATGGATTTTGTGGTTGGGTTGCCTAGGACCAAGACTAGTTAAGATAGTATATTTGTGGTGGTAGATAGATTTAGTAAGATGAGCCACTTCATTGCTTACAAAACCACCCATGATGCCAGTCATATTGCACATTTATTCTTTAAGGAAGTGGTCTGGATTCATGGCTTACCCATCAGCATAGTATCTGACAGAGATGTAAAATTTATGGGTCATTTTTGGAAGACCTTGTGGGCAAGGTTAGGTACTAACCTATCATTTGGGTCAACCTAGCATCCCAAAACTAATGGTCAGACAAAATTTATTAATAGAGTGCTAGGAAATCTCCTTAGATGGGTGACAAAGGAGTATGGAGTGATGTGGGATCATTTGTTACCACAGGAAGAATATGCCTACAATGACAGTGTTAATAGGACAACAGGAAAAAGCCCCTTTGAAATAGTTTATGGGCTACACCCTAGAGGTGTGTTGGAGTTAAGACACTTGGCACATGATGAAGGTAAGAGTGCATATGCAGAAGACTTCACTCAATCAATGAAGGAGGTTCATGACCAAGTGAAGAAGCAACTCCAAGAGGCTACACAAAGACTAAAAGCCAAAGTTGATGGAGGAAGAAGAGATATTCAGTTTGCTGTGGGAGATCTTGTAATGGTACACCTTAAAAAATCCAGATTGCAGAAGGGAGTCCCCACCAAACTTCAAATGAGGAGGATAGCTCCTTGCAAGATTCTTGCAAAATATGGGAAAAATTCTTATAAAATAGACTTGCCATTAGATTTGGCATTATCACCTGTATTTAACGTGCAAGATTTGGTGATGTATAAAGGGCCTACATCAGTACAGACTAATTCACAATCAGACAGTAAGGAAATAACACAAGATGTTCAGATTTTACCTACACCAACACCAATAGTTGTGAGGATTTTGGACTCTAGAGTGAAGAAAAAGACCAGACAGGGAACTTACATGGAGCATCTCATTCAGTGGTAGGGAAAGTCAGAGGCTAAAGCTACTTGGGTAGCTGAAAATGAGTTCAAGAAGCAGGGAGTTGATCCTAAGCTCCTGTCACCAGAGGTGACTTAAGTTCTTAGCCTTGGTAGTATGGTGCAGGAGCACCCTTGAGAAGCCAATCAGTTGGTGATCTCATGTTGTTTTGGGTGTGTGAAAGTGTTAAAGAACCTCTTGAAGGGGATTGTAATTATATAAGGTCATGTGGGCCAAGTGTGGTGTGAAGTAGTGTTTAATTGTGCTTTCTGTTAGGTCAAAGTACTTTATTTTGGCTCATTAATGGCATTGTACTTGATAATGTGGTCAAGTGGAAAGTTGATATTTTTCATGTCTTTAGGGTCCTATGATACCCTAAGAGGTCTAATGGAGGTTAGATAGGTCAGGTTGATGTTAAAACATTTGAAAAATGCAAGTTTGTAAAAGATGTAAAAATGTTGCTATGCAACAGTAGCAACTTTTAAAAGTTGCTGACAACATTTTTGGTTGTCTTAAGGGTTTCGATGTTTAAGTTGGTTTGAGTCCATCCAAGGAGTTAGGCATGTGTGTTGAGGGGATATAAGGAAGGAAAACCATAATTTGAGGGGTTGGGAAGTCATTGTACATATTTTGAGTTTTGGAGCCAAGGAGTTTTAAACGACAAAGTAGCAGATTTGAAGAAATTTGTTCTTTCCTTGTTGTGCATGGATTAGATTTAGTACTGTGATCATTTGAGGCCATTTTTGGGCATTTTTTAAAGTGATTCCAATTGTTAGTTTTCTTTGTAATTACTTTTCTTTTGGTTTTTGTAATTTAGTTTGTTTTAGACAGTTTGCTGTCTAGTCCTGACAGAGAGGCAAAGATGTGGACCTAACTCCATTTCCCACCATTGGTTTTGTACGGCCTCTTGGGAATGGAGACTAGGTCCATGGAGCTTCAAGAATTTAGAAGGTGGAGCTCTGGAAGTGTGTGCACCTATTTTTAAGGTCTTTCCCTAGGCGAGTTGAGAATGTAGCCCGACTAGGAAGACTAAGAAGAAGTGTTTGGTAAAGGCAGGAGGGATGTTTTCATGAGCCAAGAAGGCCATAGATGCATTGATATATGTTGTGTAGGTAATCAAGAACAAGGAGTGCCGAAGAAACCAAGTCACCAAGTTTTGAGACCAAAGACCAAGGACTGGTCTAAAAAGCTTGAAAAAGCCCTATTTCTGAAACAGGGTGTACGAACAGGGTTGAGACCTGAGACCACCAAAATATTGAAGGTCTTGAGTGGTAGGTGTGAGCTGCCAAAAGACATTTGGGGGTCCTTTGAGGATTTTTCACTGAAATAGTGCATTCCTACTTTTTAGGAGGCCTAATTGGGGAAAAAGGCTACAAGGCCTAAAAGATAGGAATTTGGAAAGAGATGGAGAAATGGTCTAACTTGGAAACTTAAGATCCATGTTGGGATTCAAAAATGAATTTGAATGAAGCCCTGGCCCTCCTACAATCCAAAACAATCATTTGGGCTTGGGAGGTATAGTTGAGAGGAGTTTTTGCAAGGAACAAAGGATGGGGAACCTAATAAGATAGGAAGATTCTAAGGGGAGGGAAAGAATTGAATCTTTCCAAGATTTGGAGGGTGGATTGAGGAATCCCTAAGGGTCATAGGGGTGACCTAAATAGAGTTCAAGATAACTCAGGAGGTGACTAAGTTTCTCCCTATCACTTTGTCATATCAATTTTGACAACATAGTCAAGATAAGTAATGTAGAGGCAGTAAGAGACCTTCCAAGTATTGCAAGACCAGTTGACACCATGTGCATGGAATGTTTGATGGGGAAACATGTGAGGACCTCATTCAAGAGAAAACAAGACTCTGTAGAAAAAAAATTAGGTCTGATACATACATACCTATGTGGACCTACTCAAACAAGATCTTACTATGGAGAAAGGTATTTCATTCTATTTGTTGATGATTTCTCAAGGATGATGTGGGTTGCGTTCTTAAAAGAAAAATTTGAAGCTTTTGAGAAGTTCAAAGTGTTCAAAGCTAAGGTTGAGAATGAATCTAGACTAAAGATAAATCCTAAGATCTGATAGAGGAGGAGAATTCACCTCTGACTAGTTTTATGACTACTGTGAAGAACATGGAATCAAGAGACAGTTAAGTTCACCTACAACCCCTCAGCAAAATGGGATTGCAGAAAGAAGTAAAAAAATAATACTTGACACAATGCGCACTATCATGATTGAAGGAAAGGTTGCTCATAATTATTGGAGAGATGCGGTCAATACAATAGTCTATACTATCAATAGAATATAATTAAGGCCAGGTGGAGACAAGACACCCTATGAACTTTGGTTTTGTAATGTACCTACTGTAAAATACTTCAGAATTTTTGGAAGCAAGTGCTACATCAAGAGAGATGATAGTATTGGCAAGTTTGATGCTAGAAGCAATGAAGGTATTTTTCTTGGTTACTCTACTAAAAGAAAAGCCTATAAATGTTTTAATCTAAGATTAAAGAAGATCATTGAAAGTACTCATGTGAAGATTGATGAGAAGTTTATGATTCAAGAAAGATATTATGACTATGCTCCCATGATTGAAGATGAGCCTAGACCCATCAATAAGGACACAATTATTGAAGAAATGTTTGTCTGTATTGATGTTTCATGTAACAATCATGAACCAAGTGAAGACGAATCACAGATTAAAGATGAAAGTATCACTCCTAAGAATTCAAGATACACATCCAAATACCACTCTAAGGAAGATATCATTGGAGATTAGAGTGCAAAAGTCTTGACAAGATCTAGAGAAAAAGGTTCAACCGCTGATGAAGAGGTACGCTTACTTTCACAGATTGAAACCTTAAGTGTTGAAGATGTGTGCAAAGATTTAGATTGGCAAAGTGCCATGCAAGAAGAATTAGATCAAATAATCAAGAATGAAACATGGGAACTGGTCCCTAGACCTCATGACAAGAATGTGATTGGAACACAGTGGATATTCAGGAACAAAATGAATGAAGAAGGCACAGTGGTAAGGAATAAAGCAAGATTAGTATGTAAAGGATATGTGTAGAGAAAAGGAATAAACTACACTGATACATTTGCACCTATGAGTAGACTTGAAGCTATCAAGTTATTTTTGGCCTATGCAACATTCAAGAACTTTAAGGTATACCAAATGGATGTCAAGTCAGCTTTTCTGAATAGTGACTTGAAGGAAGAAGTCTACATAGAGCAGCCTGAAGGATTCAAAATTTTAGATAAACCAGACATGGCATACTAATTAAAGAAAGCACTTTATGGACTTAAACATGCCCCAAGAGTATGGTATGAGAGACTTGATGGTTACTTACAAAGATAGGATTCAGAAAAGGAGCAGTAGACAGTAATTTATTCATAAGAGAGACAAATGAAGGATTACTACTCATTACTATTTTTGTTGATGACATTATCTTTGTAAGGACATGTATCTAATTAAATGTTTGATAATGTTAAGTTGAAGATAATGAAAAGCATTAAATCAGTTAATGGTTTGTATTGTCATTGATGTCAACTTGATATCATCTGTACGGTCATGTACATAATGCCAAAGAATTTAGAGCATATATAGAACAAAGGTTATGCTTTCAGCAATGCATAAATGTCAAGTATTCACTAAGTGACAAATAACACCGACAGAGTGCACACCATCGGCAAAGGCAAAGAAGAAAAGTCACAGTGATACCCGATGAGCATAAGACATTGTTTGCCAATGAAGCAAAACCACATGATGCTTGACAAGTTGAAAACAGAGTCGCCCGACGAGTAAAAATCTAATGATGCCTGATGGATGGAGATCCTGAAGCTAACTTAAGTCATGCCGATGGAACTGTCAGTTGTCACCAACAACTAACTAAAGAATTGACTGACAGAATAGAGAGTTTAGAAAATGACAAAATATCTAGCTGGCAAGAGCTAAAGATCGACTTAACTGGTTGTTTTATTTATTTTATTCGACTAGAGTTAAGTAGTTAATTTAAAGAAGATTTGTACAGTTGGAAAGAAGATAACTACAAGATAAATCAGGAGTTATGCTTTAAATCAAATTGGTTGGATTGTTTTTCACGCCAATAATCAAGAATCAAGAAAAGGTGAAAATCATGTCTATATAAGAGACAAGATTAATTCATTTTTGGAAGATCACATTCATGGAAAGGGGATTAAGGGAAGTGAATGAAAAGAGGATGCTAAAGAGAAATTGATGAAGAAGAACTTCATACAGTCCTAATCAATCAAGCTGAAGGAGAGATAAAGAATTATGAATACACTGACAAACAGTGAAGCACAACATCACAGAGCAGAAAGTGTGAAGCACAAAGAATTGAATTGATACATTGATCAGAGAGGTAATGTACTTAAATAGATCTAAAAATATGCAATTCAAATTTGCATTAGAAATAGGTCATAGTGTTTTAGTTTAACCATTGAAGCATCAAGTCTCTTAACAAAGCAGGACTTAATAGTCTTCTATATATTGAGGTACATCCCAAGGAGTGCCAAAAAGGTTGATTCACGAAAGTAGCATTGGAATTGCTCGATACCTATTGATAGTCTAAGAAGGAGGCTGATTCAAGGATGGTAGCAATAGGTGCCCAATACTAAGTGACAACCTCCATGTATAAAATCCTCTAACAAGGTCACACTTAATAGTGTGTTTGTAACCTTTAAAAGGGTTGGCTCCTAATAGGGCTCACTTCAAAAGAGTGAAAATTTAGGGTACTGGTCCCAGTGGTTTTTCCCTTAACAGTGTTTCCATGTTAAAAATTCATGTGTTATGTGTGTATGATTCATTTCTTTATTGTTTTGTATTTGACATAGTTAACACTGGGTTGATCGGTATACTCTGCATATTTACTAAGTTTCAGTAAATAGTTATACTGCTTATTGGTAAATCAAGGAGAATAAGGAAAGACAAGGAAAACCAACAGACAATTATTCATTATAAGTATTTAATGGCATGCATCTTGTAGGGACTTAATAATCTGAGGTTTATTTTATTGTTGGTTAATGTTTGAAGGATAAATTTTTGACGCCACTGATTCACCCCCCCTTCTTAGTTATTACTAATAATTGGTATCAGAGCTTGTGTGCTTAGAAAGGAAGGTTTCAAGACCTAAGTCAAAGATCACAAGATGAATAGACGAGATGTGCCCAAGTTGAACAAAGATAATTTTTCTTAATGGAAAAGTAGGATAAGACTCCACTTATTATGTATTGGTAATGATGTTACTCAATTCGTAGATGCTGAATATGTGTTGCCTACAGGAGTATTGACAGTAGATTAATTGAGAGATAAGCATGAACACAACTGCATGGTTATAGAGCCTTCTTCCTCACTCTTTGATGCTAAATTTGAAGATGTCAAGGATCGCAAAGCTGCAAAGAAGATGTGGGACAAACTGAAGCTTGTACATAGAGGTGATACAAATATTATGAGAGCCAAGGCAGAAAGCCTTAGATGAAAATTTGATGATCTTAAAATGAAAGAAGGAGAAAACATCAGACAGTACATCACAAGAATAAAATAAGTAGTCAATGCTATACAAGGAGTTGGAGGTGTACTAGAAGAGGAGATAGTGATAAGTAAAATCTTAAGAAGCTTATTGCTTGTATATGCTATTAGAGTTTCTGCCATTCAAGAAATGAGAGCAGTAGCTAACAATACAATTACTCTTGATAGTTTAATTGGTAGACTAATTTCATTTGAGATGAATAAATTTGATAATAGTGTCTTACCAAACTTAGAGTTTGCATTTAAGTCTTCTATGAGAATAAACAAATCAAGTCATAGACACACATCTAGAAGAGATAGTGAAAGTGAAAGTGAAGAAGAAGATCTAGATGAAATAGAAGCACTTATGGCAAGAAGAACACAGAGAGGCAAAGGTAAATACAAAGGCAAGTTAACACTTGTTTGTTTTAATTGTAAAGAGATTGGATACTTTACTGCAAGATGCCCAAACAAAAGAAAAGATGACAAAAGTAATGTTAGATCTTTTGAGAAGAAATATGATAGAGGTGATAACAAATATTACAGAGGTTACCAACAATCAGAAAGAAGAGATACCTGAGACTACAAGGACAAAGGCAGGAAGGATATCTACCTAGCTGCTTGCAAAGATGAAGATACTGACACTGAACTTGATGAGGACATCGAGATGGTATTTATAGCTGTGAAGGATGATTCAGATGAAGATGAAAGGTATGTAGAAACTACACTCATATCTAAGGTTAGCAAGAATGACATTTGGATTATAGATAGTGGCTGCACTCACCACATGACCGGTG
>MU223159.1:822563-840711 GCA_018584345.1 Thuja plicata
GGGTATCCCTTTTTGGAGATATTTAGAGATATTTTTATCCATGAAGTTGAGCATCCTATTAGCCTTAAAAAGGTTAGGAATCACCCACTTAAGCACGATTAGAAGGCAGTTAGGTGTGGAAACATACATAGGATATGAGGTGGATGGGAGTAGGATAAGAATAGGGTAGGCGGTAGAGTAGGCTATAGGATAGGATTAATAGGTTCCTAGCTAGGATTTAGACTTAATTCAAATTAGATTTGAACAAATCACAGTTTAGAAGAATTAAGAAAATGGAGGATTTTTAATAAATATAAATTTATTAAAAAGGGGATTTTGTGGGGATAAATGTATTTAAATAAAATACATTAGAATTGGTAAATGAAACTATTTAATTGATTTAAATTAAATAGTTAGAGGAATAAGAGGGAACTTAATATTAATAATAATATTAATATTTTTGGACGTCTACAGGTCCATCATCTCAACTTTTGGAGAATAGTTCTCTTTCTTAACAAGAGCCTATTGAGGTGAAGTTAGGTCAATTGAACTTATGTGTTGTTCTTGAGACCATTGTTGTGACTTCTACTCCTCCACGTCCTATTGAGTTTACATTTGTTCAGTAGGATTCCTCTTCAACATTACCTGACATTGTCGCTCCATGTATTGAGCCACCTAGTGCAGTTGTTGAGGACATATCTGAGGACATTCATCTCCTCTCAGATGATAGATTCAACACATATGTTATCTTTTGAGCATCATCAAGACCTTCCATTTGCACCTCACATTCATGGGTTTCCTCTTATTTTTCCATTGCCTTTATTTCTTCTGCATTTGAGCCACATTTGTCTGATCATCAACACATGGGTTATACCATCCTTGGGTGCTTTGGAGTCACGATCATCTCTTGTGAGGGGGTTGGTTGTACTTATGGTTTTGAGAGAGTCTCATGAGACATTGCATTTGTACTCTTTTTTTCCATCTCTTTTTAGAGAGTATTTTTTTCCCACTGGGTTTTCTCCTTTTCTCTATTTTACAGAGATTTCCTTGTACTTGGGTACCTCATCATACCTTTTTGTCGGGACCCATTTCATGCTTTCTGCATTTAGTCCTAGTTTTTTAGATTCTCCCTAAGTTCATCTTAAGGAGGGGTGTTGGACTATATAGGTTCTTTACTTAATTAATTAAATTATATTGATTTATTAATTAAGTCACCTATTACTTTATTTTCACTTAAGCTAAACTTAGTCTCATTAATAATTAATTCTTATTAATTATTAATTCTTTCATTTTAGGATTTTGATCTCCTTTTTTTTTTATAAAGATTTATCTTTTGTAATTATTCATTATTTCATATGCATTTTTGCCTCTGTCTTTCCGAGCACTTCTTCTGTGTTTTTGATTTGTCTTATTTGTGACATGTTATTTTCATGCAGGTGTTCACCGGGTTTTGTGAGAATTCACCATTTGTGAATTTTAACAATGATATCTAGTATTGTGCTCACAAACTTGAACATTCTAGAATATTTGATTTGTAAAAGTAGAGATTATGAGAAATTCATAAGAAAATAATTTACTATAATTAAGGGTTAATTATTTGGAGTCCAAATTTATTTAAAATTTTAAATAGAAAATAGCGGAATATAAAATATGGTCTTACCTTAAATTTGTCATATCCCTATGTTGAGACTTAATGTGAAATAAGGTGACAAAGAGTTATGGGTGTAAGTTCCCCACTAAAACAAAAGATTTTCTTTGTTGTAAGGTTCCAAGCCATTATTTATGCCAATATCATTTTAAATGATATCTTTTGGGCTTATATTTATGTATTTTTATTAACTCCTATATTTCTTCACATTCCATTTAATTACATTATATCCAAAATAACAAAAATGGTTTCACAATAAGAAGATAGACTACTGATTTAAATGTTTTTCCCTTATTTAACAAACCCAAAACTTCCTTCATGATAATCCATTAACACTTTACATGTTTTAACTTGATACTACATAAAGCAATATTAAAAATAAATCAATAAATGTAAGATAACTTTCAAATCTTCTTATATTTATTATAGGTTCAATTGCATTGAGTGAGGTTGTAATAATAATTCAAACCTCAACTACAACTCCATATTTTATATATTAAAAATGGTGATGTATATTACAAATCAAGCTCATAGAAAAATATAAAATTAAAAAACCATTCTATTACATTAAACTCGACTAAACCCATTACTATATGTTGCTATGATAGCAACCATAACTAGAGATGCAACAAGATGACTTAATAATATAAATAATGGTTGTCAAATTAAGATACCAAACTAGAAATATAATGCTTACTCCCAAGGCCATTTGCAAATCAAACAAAATTCATGTTCCTGAAGATTTTCCTCCAATAAATCTCAAATCCAACCTCTATGTGAGATCACTCCTTCAATCAAAGGGGTTTATGTTGATGTATGTTTTATGACCACACCAAAATAGAATAAATTCCCAATGGACCCTCTATCATCCCTTGAACAAAGAACCCTCATATACTAATATTGAAAATATTTTAGAGTTGACTCCAAGGTTCCTATTGTGAATATGTGACTTTATGATGGATATGATCTTGCTTGGCTCGATGTATGCTGGTAATCCAAAGGGGATTTACGTGATTCCTCAAGAAGACTCAGATAATTTTAACCTTGAGAAATATTTAAATGTTTTGGCAATGAAAAGTACTTCAAAATGTTCAAATGAAATATCATGAAAGTAAAGAGGATAAGAGTTGAGAAATCCTGTTCTATGTGGCTAAGAACTAAAAAGACAATAACTATTCACTTGAAATATACCACACTTTGATTTTCCATATCAACTACATAAAGGAGGTGCAATATTCAAAGGTTGTACTACGAATTTTCACACCATCAATGAACACCATCAAAAGAATAATGCACATTCAATGATTGAAGTTAAGAATCTACATAAAAGGCTTAGACCAACCCTACACTATGCATAGAAATCATCTAATTGCAAACTGTATGAGTGAACGATTTCACCATAAAAATATTATCAATCTTGTTCATCTAATTTCTTGAAAACAAATCTAATCTACTTGAAGAATGACAAACCATGCAAAATCCTAAAACAATGCAAGTAATCACTAAACTTCAATCAGCTACTTTATATTCAGGTATTCTTCAAGAAATAATTTTGCAAAGTTACATCTTGTTACAAATGAGAGGTGCAAGCCCATTTTATAGTCCTCAAAATACAATGAATGACCAAGGTAAAAATGGAATAAATGACCAAGATTTTCCATACAAACCCTAATATGGGTTTGACCATTAATATATTTTGTGTCATAAAGTAGTAGGGCCACATGTACCAATGAGAGGATAGGTTTCCAACCAATAGGAGAGTGGGTTAAGCCGAACATTAATGTGACAAGATTCTGACTAATAATTTAATGACCCATCACCTAGAATAGACTATTCTTTATTCCTCTCTTAAACTGTAGAGAATATAGATATTACTATTTATAGTTGGTCCACACACACACTTGGTGTAGTCTCGACTATGCTATTTTCATACTTGTTGAAGCTCTTCTCTCATTCTAGAATTGATTCCTAATCTTTGTTTATAATGTTCGAGAATATGGAAACATTCTCTAAGTAATCTTCTAACAAATAACTCATGCCAAAGAATTCTTCTAGCATTTTCTTCAAGCTATCTGCCATCATTTCTTTGTTAGTCAACCTTTCTATGAATAGTACTTCAATTATATTGTGAATTCCTTGTTAGATGTTCTTCATCACTTTCCTCAATTTATCTGTCTCTTCATTTGATTTATTAAATAAATCCTTTCATGTGACTTAACCCATACCATTGAGGAAATACATATGCCTCATTTTCCCTAATCACTCCACCATCCATCAATGCTTGCCTAGGAATCTCCATCAATTCCTTCAAGTGTGGAATCATCTTATTTCGGTAGATATGTATATCATCCAACGCACTATATTATGCCAATGATAGCTAGAGTTATTCCATATATTTAAGCTAAATCGTGAATGAATTTACATGCATCATCATGAACATTCTTCACCCACTCTTTGGTCCATTGGGTATTTTCCTTATTTCTTTAAGGCCATCAACTGATTCTTTGGGAAGAACTATAAGGGGGAAAAATGTCTGATCTTCCAGCCTAATTGAATGTGTCAGGCACTATAGAAATCCACACTTTTATTTTCTCTCACTTTTCAATCTTTGGTACTTTTCTTCCATCTTCTTCATCTATTATTTCAATGCCTGCGTGAAATCATCAAACTCTTCCATCACTTATGCTTTACGTGCATATCTCAGGTCAACTGTTGTTACATCATATTCTTCTGGAGGAGTTTTATCCTTGGCCTTGTCAGTCCTTAGAAATACTACATGTAACACGCTAGGTCTTGACTCATCCCTGATGATTTTGGAGAATTTATTTCACTTACTTTTCTCCATTGTCTTATTTAATTAGTTCATAAATTCCTACAATTCTAGCTTATGATAACCACATCCATAGGATCCTTCTCCATTCTTTCCCTCAACCATTTAAGAGTAGATGACTATTGATCATAGACTTGTAACTATTCCTGCTCCTGAATTATTTCCCCATGGACTTCTTCATTAAGAATGAGAACTTCTGGATCTCCCAAATCTTCCACTAACATTGTGTCGAGGCATTCCTGGATATAAAGATCCCTTTTTGAAGGAGTTTCTTTCTCTCCATTCCTCTAATAGGAAAATTCCTTGGAAGAATCAATATTTTTTTTTCTCTTAGAGTTTGATAATCTTCCTGTAGCCTTCTTCTTGAGCTAGATCCAATATTTTCATTTGAAAAGAGATAAACTTCCTGCACACTTAAGGAACTACTAGGGAATATTGTGTTACCTCTGGCCTTTTACTTTTCTGTAGCTAGTCTTGAGGGGGAAAAATCCATAATTTCTCCAATACGATCGAGTAACCTACTCCAGCCTTGTGTCTATTCTTCTAAATATTATCACATACACAAAGTTGTCTTGACACTTCCAACATTATGATATTATCAATTGCATATCTTTGCAATCTATATGGTTTGTTTGAGAATCCTTGAATTTTAATGTATGCAAATTTGGGGAATAGGATGTACCATGAGCCGTAGCTCCCCACCAACACCATTGCCTCCAAAGATGACCTTTTATTAATTCCTCCATACAAAGTTATTTCTATGTACTTACCCTCTTTAAATGAGTAGTGTTGTAAAGTTACAATTAAGGACAACATTTGTAGACCTTATACTGCCCTTGTTAATTGCCAATTTCTTCAAGGCATGTTAATCATCTATATATGAAACTCCTAGGTAGCATATATATACAACATATGAGGTTATAGTACATGTGTGGATTTTCTCTAAACTCTTCAATTAGGCATCTTTAAGTTTTCATTAATTATACTCGCCCAATGTATCATCATGCTCCTTCTAGAGATCTCTTCTATATAATACAACATCAAATGTTCAAAAGTAGAGGCTTGAGGGAAACCCATTATTCTTCTCAATTAGGTGACAAGATCATAATAAATTTTAAATTAAGGAGATCATATATCATAATTATGAAAAGATTATAGTCATGCAAATATCTATTTTTTAGTTCAATTTTGATGGAATATTTTAATACAATTATATTGACCAATGTTGTAATATATTTAAAGATTCATTTTTTATCTTCACCAACCATTGTGTAAAACCCCAAATGAGCCACTAAAAATAAGGTTATTTTAAAATAAAATATTTACTTTTACATTTAACATTAAATCATTTGACTAATAATTATAAGGTTAGACAAGCTGATTAGGAAACGTGCTCATTGAAAATAGCATAATTTGGTTAGCATCCCTTACTATGATTTGAAAATATATGCTAACCATTTCCACCATTTCAAGGATGGACTATGTTTTGGAGATTACTGAATGCTACTATAAAATATATATTTGATTCTATTGTTCTTAAAAATATCTTGCACCCTTAATTAAGAAAAACATTTGAATTAGGGTTATAGATCAAGTAGGGTGTAAATTTAAATTACAATTTAGTTATAGTAAGGGTTAAGTCTTCTTGAAAATATATCTCTTGACATATTTTATATAGATTTTTTAAAATATAGATATGCTAGTTCTTTTCAATCTCATGTGAGTAAAATTATATTTTACTAAAAAATATTCATTGATGCATGTATATTCAATTAATGTGGAAGACTCACATAGTGAAATAATTTTATAGATATTTTCTTCTTAGAAGCAATTATAGAATATTGAATTATGTAAAAAAAGTATTTTATAAAATAAACTTTAATGTGTTTTCACAAAGAGAATAGGTGCTTACCACAAGATCCAATAACTATATGCAATGATTATGTCAAGGCCACACATGCATGAGGACCCTACCATATATTTATAAATTGATCCTATGCCATACATACATGGGGACCCTACCATACATTTCTAAACCGATCTATACATCTTATTTCTATAAGGAGATCATGGTGCAAGAGATTTTTGTTAGAGGAGATCTATATCCATAAGATGGTAAGTCAAGGATGAGTTTACTTATAGCCTCCATTTTGTGCCATGTCTACTTCCTTATACACTTCTGTAGAGGTCATCATCTATTGACTTGTTTGAAAGAATATTACAGCACAAAAATGACACTTGCAAATAGATAAAGTCTATTTACATATGATGAATTCAAAAATATCAAAACAAAATAAATTTCATTCCAACAATATAATAAATAATGTCACATACCTGTTCGACCCTTTATGCTGATATGAATGGTCAGGAAACAAAATAAAATAAAATAATAAAACTAGAGAAATATGTTCAAGTCATCGTATTTATCATTGACTTAAACCAAGGATACATAAAAGTATTAAAGAGGAATGATTCATTGTATGGTGTGGGTGGTCAGGGGCATGAAATTCCTGTCCATTGATTAAAAATATCCTACAAATTTCATAGGACGGGGGAAGAAGTATGTGCAGCCTGACGGGCTAGTTGTGGATTACGACTTTTCATCTGCTAGGGGAGAGGGATCAGTAGTTGTGAGGGATAACTTCATCAACATGTAGTCGTTGAATATCTAATATTGTAAGACCTTTGGTTTTTTTGGAAATGTAAAATGGACACTTAACTACTTACAATTTAGGTTTGAGGGTGTGAGTCATCAGGCAACTCATTAAAATAGAACACCTAGTGAAACGTGGCCAAAAAATGACTTATAAAAGATTCGACCAAAACTTAATCTAAAAATACCTACTAATTAAATTTAAAAATCCCTTCCATTGTACAATCATAGTAGCTTAGAGATGACATTTATTTTGAGGTAGTCTACTAAATCTTTCACGTACCTGGTCTAAGTTTCCCATTTTTCGTGTACAAGTAGATGAGGGTAGCAACAATTTATGGGGACGACCATTTTTGGGAAGTTTCACAAAGACGAAAGAGGACAGGGGAAAGCAGCATTGTCCATAAGGAATTTCATCTTGCATTTGTGTAAATACATTTTATTCAAGTTTCAAGTGTCATTTCAGGAAATCTATATTTGTAGAAATCTTGTAAGCATAGCATCCCGAAGATCACATATCTTTGAGGCAATCTGTCAAAGAGTTCACGTGTCTTGTTTGTGATAATGTTTGACAAAGTAAAACTTCACTGTGCTTTGATGGATGTCCACACCTGTTCCAAGCTACCATTTTTACAATAGGCAAAGGAAGGAAGAAGTGTGGAGGCCATGGATGTCTGTTAGAGCATAAATGCTAGAGGATTTTATATCAGAGAGAACGTTTGGGAGAAGAAAATATAGGAAAAGGAATGAAAATGTGGGTAAAGAGAGTAGTGGAATCATCTGAAACTCTGAAGAATACTCCCTAATTATTCTCAAATGGGAGCTTCTATAATGGAAATTCTTTTGAAGGGAAAATGGACAGGAAGATAGATAGCAAAAAATAGGAGAAATGACAATTTATAGATTTGATAATGAGGAGGGTGTGATTTTCTTATGAGGAGGGTGTATTGGAGATAGGGTATGGTGCCTAAAGTGACCATTTACATTCTAGAAGGCACAAAAATAATAAGACATGTTATATGATTCTAGGATGGTAATTGAGTTTTGGGGTAAAATATTTTGTATGACCATAAGATATCAATTGGCCCCTTGAGTATGTGAAACTCAATGTTGAACTTATTATATGTAATTCAAATGGAATATATTTCATATGGATTTGCTGAGAACCAAAGTAAACATGGATTGAGGAAACAACCTAGCCCCTATGTTGTTATCGCAAAACCTTGAGAACTTGTGTGTAGGCATCCTTTGAGAAGCCTTGTAAGGAGCACTATGTGTAACTTTGACCCATTTGGAAGTAGGAACATAGGTGTAGCATGGGTGAAGGATACCCTTGTGACTTCAAGTCTATAGGGAAGGGTTTAAGGGTAAATAACTCTAGGGATCAATGTTATTCATTGATTAACATTTCCTCTTTAGTAGGCTTCAGATGAGGCAAGAAAGAGTAATAAAGATTATGAAAAAGTTAAGAAAACTTAATAAGTTATATTTATACACAATGTTCTTTGAATAGAAAGATAGAGGAAATGGATTGGGTTGACTATTTTGTAATCAATATCAAAAAAAGGTTTCATGTTGAGTTGAGGCCATAATGCATTAGTTCTATGCGATGGTTATATCTATTCGAGGTGATCACCGAAGGATAAACCCTATGAACCACTTAAGATCATAAGCTTATCTTCTTGAGATTGATAGTAGTCAAGGAGTGTATTATGCTGGTAGACTTTCAGCTGTAACACCTAGCTAGCGGATGGTTGCCACAAGTTGCATGCAGCTGAGTGATATAGATGTCAATCTAGGGAATTAGATTGATTCTGTCAGGAGCATGTGGGCCTATAAGGGGCAAATTTCATGCCGAAAATGGATGTAATCATTGATTAGTTCTCCGATGGACAACAAGAAGATAATTTCTAATGATGAATAGGTAGGTGATAATTGGACAAACCTTATAGTATGATTTTGGTATAAGTTTATGTGGATATGGTATACATCACCCTGTTGGGTTGAGAACGGACCCCTGGTTTAGTGTTGGATGCTCCAAATCCTTTTCCCATGCATCTATTTGTGAAAAATCCCACAGAAAGGAATGATACCCATGGTGTAGTGCATAATGCACATAAATTATCTCTCTCTAGGATGCACTATGGATGGGAATGGTTAGCCACTGTTTATGAGTCAGTCACTATTTAGTTGTGATGCTTATGTGAACTAGTAACTATAATATTTGTGATGCATGTTGGAGCCACTGACCATGTATATGATGTATGACAAGGCTAGTTAGCTTGTGTACTTGTGATGTATATGAGCCAGTCCATGTAAATGGGATGTATGCTCAAGATAATTAGTATGTGTCAGATTTATGATATCAGCCTCATGCTTATACATGTAATTTGGCAAACAGATTATTGATATGATGGGCATGGAACCAACACTTGATGACATTTGATATATTTGGATGAGACCAAGCTCATGGTATCCGTTAATTAATAGTTAAGATTAAAGAGATTAAAAATCTCATTAAGATGATAAAGTCGAATCCCTCTTTGTGCATTAAACCACGGAGGCTATGACTTCTCATGAGAGGATACATAGGTAGGGTCATCAAGAGTAAACCATCGAGGCTTATGTATGGGTCTAGAGATGCCCATAGTTATGAAAGCTTAACACAAGATAGTGTAAGGTTTTAGTGTGATATTGATTTGTCACCACCATGGTGAACATAGGAATTTTAAAATCCCACTCTTAAGCTAATGGAAGATGATTGATTGATTAAGTTAATGATTGATCTTACTCATAAAATAAAAAGTAAAAAAATTAGTACCACCCAAGGGTGGTTCATTACAAAAAATGTCAACATTTTGACAACAATAAAAACAAATTACACAACATTGATGATCTATTATCTAACATTAATAAAACAAATTATGAAAAATAATTTTCTTCAAATAAAACACAATTAGAAACTTAAATACTAAGTAAAATATTATATCATATTGAAGAACTCCTTTACATATTATTGTATACATTTTAAAAAAATAACATAATAAAAATAAAAATCATGAAAAAGCATATGCAACCACTGAGACATCATACATAAGAAGAAATACAACCCGAGACTCATATTCTCGAGTAGATCCTTTAATGCATCAATTTTTACTTATGAGTGAGACCGAGGTCACTTGCGATCATGATGTATGATTGGATCTGCTTAAAATTGTACAAATATTGTAATATCCACTGAAATGTTTTATAAACATTTACATGTTTAGTATGGTTAACATGATGACTAGAGTTTTTGTTAAGCATACTATATTTTTTATCATCAACCTCTGTAAATTGAGCTATAGACTTTAATTAATCTAAAAAATTATGGATTTCAACATAGATATAGAATGAATAAGATGGTCTATGTAGGAACATGTACTTGATCATATTGAAAAATTCCATAGAAATTTGCCTAGTAGTTAATAAAAATTTCTATCTATTTTTTATTAAGGTAAAAGTAGGTTTTGAAGGGGCCCCAAAACCCTTACAGACAGATTTTGGTGGGAATTTGAAACTCAGCTAAGACAAAATGTTGCTAAAGAGTTTTCAATTTAAACCAGCAGCCCAAAGCAAACAAGAAAATAACAACAAAAAAGATAAACCACTAGAACCCGTGCTGCCTAGAAAATAGGCCAAAGCCTTCCACCATAAGTTTGCTGGAGTTTGGACACTCCCCAAATAGAAATATAAGGTTTTGAAATGGAACCTAGAACCCACAAGGCAAACTCCATAGGGAAATATCACCCCAAAAAATGCCTTTGACCTTAATAAAAAACACCCAGCATTTAGGATGTGTCCTTGAAAACTATCAGCATCCATTTGCAAGGTCCTGCCATCAACCAACAAAGAAAAAACCAAAAAAAATTTAAAAGAGGGAACCCAAGGATTCCCTCTACCATAAATTTGGTACCAGATCTGATACCCAAAATGAAGAGGATCATCCAGCTCCAAAGGAACACCACCAACCCTAAACTGATACTACTTCACAACCCATTCTGCCTTAAACACCGAAGTGCTGACCCCCACCCTTTTCCATCTTTCCATCCTATGACGAGATGAAAGAGGAGACCCCTTGTAGCCCCAATCAACCTCCATCTGACATCCAAATACCACCTCTATAGGATGAACCTTCACCTCAATAGAATCTTCCACCTTAATAGGAAGTAAGGGAGAAGAAAAATGAAGCAGAGAAAGACCCCTCCACCAAGAAATGACAGGAATCAACCCCACCTCAATAAGGGTATACTCCACCTCAATAGGAGTATAACAAAGATGAAAAATGCCAAGAAAAGAACCATCCCTGCAAGAAAAAAACATCTAAGAACAGGGCATGGACAAGAACAATCGAGACCATCTCCACAAAATTGAAAGAGATAAAACCAACCCATATGTAGTTCTGCCTCTCAGCAGCCACCTCAAGAGGAACAAAACATGTCTGATCATAACAAAAATTCTGTCCCAGGGCATCTCTTCAATACCGAAACTGGATCCTCTTCCACCAAGAGAACTTATCAAACAAAGAAGAAATGCAAAGAATCACAGGAAGACTGCACACATGTAAAGCCTTCTCTCCCCACAGCCAAAGGCCATGAATGAAAACCTTCCTACAAGAAAAACACTAGTCTCAAAATCTCCTCAAATAAAGATAGGGATCTAATCACATCACCGGCTCTGTAGACAAGGTTCCAAAACCCACGACAGGCTTCACTGCCTTCTTTCCCGTCTTCTTCACTCCCTTTGTTCGCATCGTCTTCCCCACTATCTCCATCTGCTTCCCCTTTCTCCATAGTTCCTGTGCCACCAGGAAGCCTAGCTCCCCCCTTTGCTACTGCTCTGACCCATTGTCGTGCCTATTAAAAATTTCTATCTATTATTGTCATTCAATTTTTCATATGCAGAAATAATATATAACCTTTCATTTCAACTATAAAGGAATATTATCTTTCTTCAATATAATATTAATGTTGTTATAAATTATTAAATCTTTCAATTTTTACACCCAATATTTCATATTTTTAAAGAACAACCCTCTCCATAGCCATCTAAGTACAACAACCCTATGTTTTCATTTTTCTTTGAACAGATCAATGTCCATGAAGAGAAAGTAGAGGAGATAGTATGGGATGGAGAATTGGTATGTGCCATAGTATTAGTGATCAATGTTGAAGTAATTACAGTAAATGCACAAAAATGAATCTCGACAGATAGCTCTCACAAAAGTGAGTTAATGCAAAGCACGTTGGATTTCTCAAGGCATTGCTAACGTTGTTCTCTATGGGGATCATAGGTGTACATGAGGCACCCAATTTTTTTGATTTGATTTATGAAACAATGTTACCTCAAGGAACCAAATGAATTATGTAATAATATATTCGTTTCTCCGCATGTTTAATTGAGAGGATTTGTTAGCAAAAGCATATTGAGAACATGATATTGTTTGGATTTGTGTTCTTCTCTCTTCTCTCTTAATACAAGGACCATGGATATCCATCAATTGGAGCTAGAAATTGCGAACAATATATGGACTCCATCGAAACATAAAAGATAGTGAAGTTTTAACCTGCACAAAATATATTTGTTGAAAAGGAATGCAAAAGTTTTGAGCAATGTAATTTATGGTTGCAAAGATGCTTTCTATGACCTTTGTCAACATTCTTCCTTCATATACCAATATGGGAGCTTTCATGTAGGGTATGGAGATTCCTTGAAGCATACACAAGTGCGTGAACTAATATAACAAATATTTTCTTGCGAAATGTGGAGGCACAAATTTAGATTGTTGGATCTTAGTAATGGACAAAACAACTGGAAAAATGATCGATGGGAGAAACACGACACCAAAAAGAGGAGTGTGGGACAAATCTATGGTCAATGGTTTCTCCCCAAAGGAAGCCTATCGGCTAAAAAATTGGGAATCTTCCTTTACACCTGCCAATTGCATTTGCTTCAATATTGTTTCTAAAGTATTTCAATATATCCATTTTATCCATCTACTACAATAATTGTAGTCTGCAAGACTACATTTATTGTAGTTATTTTATCAAATAGTTCACATGCCTTGTCTAGGATTCCAAATTTTGCATACATGTCCACCAAGGCACATATGGAGTATTCATCGTGGTCAAACTGTGTTTGGAAAAGGATTAAAAAACTGCCAATGGTAGGCCTTCTGCAAGTGTTGAATATTTATTTGCGAATTGTAAGGATCTGACATTGCACAAAATACATGGAATCAAAATTTCACTACCTTCCTTTCGTTACTCTTCTACGTAGGACCAATTAAACACAAATTTGTGAAATATTCCACTCTGACATTGTATCTAAAGTCATTAATGCATTCATTTTAAATTTAAGCAATATTTACATATCATTTGTCTAAACACTTCAATTAATTCACTAAAATGAATTTAATTTTGTATAAATATCCTAGGAGAATTTGAATGGTTGAAGATTTCTTGGTTTTATTTGTTCATTTGTATTTTTTTAGGAATGACCTAGTTGAACTTGCCCTTTTTATAAACTACTCACCCCACAAAGTTATTTATAAACACCACTAATTTATTAGATATCAAAAAGAAAAATAAGCCCAAGTTGATCAAGTCAAGTATCAAGTGACCCCATTTTTGTTTGAACCTAGATTGGAATAGATTTTGGAGGCCCGTGAAAGCTCAATTATAGTTAGAGTTAGGGTTCATTTATTTGTTATGGTTAAATAAAGCTTAATATTAGGGTTAAATTTTAATTTATTAAGAGAGATCACTATGATGACAACTAACAATTCATGCTGGTTTTTAATGTGTAATATGATATAGATTTAAAGTTGAGGTTCAATCTAGTTTAATGTTTAATTTAATTTTCAAGGTTTATAGGTTTCTTGGTGAACTAAGATTTTAGGTCAAAAGTTTAATTTGACTTGATATTTACTTAGGATTAGGGTTAGGATTGTAATTAAATTTCTTTTAAGGTTAGGGTTCAATTTGGTTTAGTGTTGATTTAAGTCTCAATTTAGTTGGGTTCAATTTGGTTTAGGGTAATATTTCAAGATGCCTCTTGGTCTTTTTCCTTTCTTTCTTCCTTATAGATTATGTTGTGCTTTGAAACATTAATTCAAAAATTTATCACATAATTAAATTTGAAATATTTCTCTAGAAAATTCATTGTTTGTGCAATGATATAGATATATTTTCCCCTTTTTACGCTAATAATATTGGTTCACTTAAAAAAAAAAACTCATAAAAAGTTATTAATAATAGAAAGTAAGTAATCTTCTATAAACAATTTCAAAATAATAATTTTGTTAACTTAAAATAAATATTAAAAAATAACAATTTTATTATTATTAATAACCTTTTATTAATAACCACACTTTGATTTTCCATATCAACTACATAACAGAGGTGCAATATTCAAAGGTTGTGCTACGAATTTTCACACCGTCAATGAACACCATCAAAAGAATAATGCACATTCAATGATTGAAGTTAAGAATCTACATAAAAGTCTTAGACCAACCCTACACTTTGCATAGAAATCATCTAATTGCAAACTGTATGAGTGAACGATTTCACCATAAACAATATTATCAATCTTGTTCATCTAATTGCTTGGAAACAAATCCAATCTACTTGAGGAATGGAAAACCATGCAAAATCCTAAAACAATGCAAGTAATCACTAAACTTCAATGAGCTACGTTATATTCTGGTATTCTTTAAGAAATAATTTCTCAAAGTTACCTCTTGTTACAAATGAGAGGTGCAAGTGAATTTTATAGTCCTCAAAATACAATGAATGACCAAGGTAAAAATGGAATAAATGACCAAGATTTTTCCATACAAACCCTAATATGGGTTTGACCATTAATATATTTCGTGTCATAAACTAGCAGGGCCACATGGACCAATGAGAGGATAGGTTTCCAAAAAATAGGAAAGTGGGTTAAGTCGACCATTAATGTGACAAGATTCTGACTAATAATTTAATGACCCATCACCTAGAATAGACTATTCTTTATTCCTCTCTTAAACTGTAGAGAATATAGATATTACTATTTATAGTTGGTCCACACACACACTTGGTGTAGTCTCGACTATGTTCTTTTCATACTTGTTGAAGCTCTTCTCTCATTCTAGAATTGATTCCTAATCTTTGTTTATAATGTTTGAGAATATGGAAACATTCTCTAAATAATATTCTAACAAATAACTCATGCCAAAGAATTCTTCTAGCATTTTCTTCAAGCTATCTGCCATCATTTCTTTGTTAGTCAACCTTTCTATGAATAGTACTTCGATTATATTGAGAATTCCTTCTTAGATGTTCTTCATCACTTTCCTCAATTTATCTGTCTCTTCATTTGATTTATTAAATAAATCCTTTCCTGTGACTTAACCCATACCATTGAGGAAATACATATGCCTCATTTTCCCTAATCACTCCACCATCCATCAATGCTTGCCTAGGAATATCCATCAATTCCTTCAAGTGTGGAATCATCTTATTTTGGTAGATATGTATATCATCCAGTGCACTATATTATGCAAATGATAGCTAGAGTTATTCCATATATTTAAGCTAAATTGTGAATGAATTTACATGCATCATCATGAACATTCTTCACCCACTCTTTGGTCCATTGGGTATTTTCCTTATTTCTTTAAGGCCATCAAATGATTCTTTGGGAAGAACTATAAGGGGGAAAAATGTCTAATCTTCCAGCCTAATTGAATGTGTCAGGCACTATAGAAATCTACACTTGGATTTTATCTCACTTTTCAATCTTTGGTACTTTTATTCCATCTTCTTCATCTATTATTTCAATGCCTGTGTGAAATCATCAAACTCTTCCATCACTTATGCTTTAGGTGCATATCCCAAGTCGACTGTTGTTACATCATATTCTTTTGGAGTAGTTTTATCCTTGGCCTTGTCAGTCCTATGTAACACGCTAGGTCTTGACTCATCTCTGATAATTTTGGAGAATTTATTTCACTTACTTTTCTCCATTGTCTTACTTAATTGGTTCATAAATTCCTACAATTCTAGTTTATGATAACCAAATCCATAGGATGCTTCTCCATTCTTTCCCTCAACCATTTAAGAGTAGATGAATATTGATCATAGACTTGTAACTATTCCTGCTCCTGCATTATTTCCCCATGGACTTCTTCATCAAGAATGAGAACTTTTGGGTCTCCCAAATCTTCCACTAACATTGTGTTGAGGCATTCCTAGATATGAAGATCCCTTTTTGAAGGAGGTTCTTTCTCTCCATTCCTTTAATAGGAAAATTCCTTAGAAGAATCAATATTTTTTTTCTCTTAGAGTTATTTGATAATCTTCCTGTAGCCTTCTTCTTGAGCTAGATCCAATATTTTCATTCGAAAAGAGATAAAATTCCTCCACACTTAAGGAACTGCTAGGGAATATTGTATTACCTCTAGCCTTTTACTTTTCTATAGCTAGTCTTGAGGGGATAAAATCTATAATTTCTCCAATATGATCAAGTAACCTACTCCAACCTTGTGTCTACTCTTCTAAATCTTATCACATACACAAATTTGTCTCGACACTTCCAACATTATGATATTATCAATTGCATATCGTTGCAACCTATATGGTTTGTTTGAGAATCCTTGAATTTTGATGTATGCAAATTTGAGGAATAGGATATACCATGAGCCGTAGTTCCCCACCAACACCATTGCCTCCAAAGATGACCTTTTATTAATTCCTCCATACAAATTTATTTCTATGTACTTACCCTCTTAAATTGAGTAGTGTTGTAAAGTTACAATTAAGGACAACATTTGTAGACCTTATACTGCCCTTGTTAATTGCCAATTTCTTCAAGGCATGTTAATCATCTATATATGAAACTCCTAGGTAGCATATATACAACATATGGGGTTATAGTACATGTGTGGATTTTCTCTAAACTCTTCAATTAGGCATCTTTAAGTTTTCATTAATTATACTCATCCAATGAATCATCATGCTCCCTCTAGAGATATCCTCTATATAATACAACATCAAATGTTCAAAAGTAGAGGTTTGAGGGAAACCCATTATTCTTCTCGATAACATGACAAGATCATAATAAATTTTAAATTAAGGATCTATCATATATCATAATTGTGAAAAGATTATAGCCATGCAAATATCTATTTTTTAGTTCTATTTTGATGGAATATTTTAATACAATTATATTGACCAATGTTGTAATCTATTTAAAGATTCATTTTTTATCTTCACCAACCATTGTGTAAAACCCCAAATGAGCCACTAGAAATAAGGTTATTTTAAAATAAAATATTTACTTTTAGATTTAACATTAAATCATTTGACATAATAATTATAAGGTTAGACAAGATGATTAGGAAATGTGTTCATTGAAAATAGCATAATTTGGTTAGCATCCATTACTATGATTTGAAAATATATGCTAACCATTTCCACCATTTCAAGGATGGACTATGTTTTGGAGATTACTCAATGCTACTATAAAATATATATTTGATTCTATTGTTCTTAAATATATCTTGCACCCTTTAATTAACAAAAATATTTGGATTAGGGTTATAGATCAAGAAGGGTGTAAATTTAAATTAGAATTTAGTTATAGTAAGGGTTATGTGTTGGTAAGTTGACTCCCAGGGAGTATATGTCTTATTTTGTGTTGTCATTATGGAAACAAAGTCATATGAAGCTTTGACAGTAAACTATGAAGTGAAAATTGACTAAGTGTAGAAGACAGAACATAACAGTGACTTGCAGTCGATCAGGGCATTAGCGCACGTGCGTACAATCACATCAGGATATGCACATTCAGACTGAAGCTCTATGGTATGTTTTTAATCTTATCTTATACATGCATGGTATGGAATGGCAGTACAGACAAGTTACAGAAAGAACAAGTACACTAGCAATTCAGAATATAGAGTATGAAGTTGACTTCATGATTTTGATTAGCGTGCAATCTTTTGTTATGTAAA
>MU223159.1:841257-879150 GCA_018584345.1 Thuja plicata
TGTGGGTACTAATTCCCACTGGGGTTTTCCTCTAATCAAGGTTTCCCCGTAATCATATTATGTGTTATGTGATCTTGTGTTAAGCTTCAAGTGATATCTAATTGATTTATGTTTAAAGTGCTAAAATAGAATAAGTAGCCAAACACTGATTCACCCCCCCTCTCAGTGTTTCCAACAATTGGTATCAGAGCTCTGGTCCTCTAAGAGAAAAGTTTAACCACTTGAGGAGATCATGGATTCAACAGAAGCTATACATCTGAAAAAAATTCTTGAAGCAGCCCTTGAAGATCTAGACAGATCTGAGAAAGAAAATGAGGAACTTAAGCTAAAAGTTGATGGCTCACAAATGCTTATCAAGAAACTAAGAAAAGATCTAAAAGATTGCTCTATGAATGATTTGGGGAAAATGGTCAAGAAACTGAATGAAGAAAATTTATCTTTAAAGGATAAGATAGAAGAATTGAATGCTCAATTAATTGATAGCCTATCAACTATTGAAGAGAAGAACAAATAAAATAAAAAGTTAGAAGAAGAACTCATTCAAGCCAATATGAAAATCTTGGAATTGGAAAACATAAAGAATAGGATTGAATTTGAATTATCAGGAGCAAAAGACAAGATTGACAAACTACACAAAAGTTCTGATCTAATTCAATCACAACTTTATGCACAAAAACTAAAAGGTGATACCACTGGTATGGGATACATTCTAGATCAAATTGAGATCAACTCATTACAAGAAAGAAAGAAAGCTCAAAAAAAATCTTCAGAAGAAAAGAAAACTGAGAATCATGAAGAGACCAAAGCAGAACCACCAAAAGATAAGCACAAGGCAGTCAACCATACTTGCTATGCCTGTAACAAGCATGGACACTTGGAAAGAGATTATAAGAATGTAAGAACCTTCAATGGTTACTGTTACTCCTGCAATAAGTTTGGTCATAGGGCTATTCATTGCAAAAAAAATCAAAGAAATCAGCCACAACTGAACCAAAGGAATCAAACTCAATTCAATTAGAGAATTTGACCTCAAAGAAACTTGAAGAACATTACATGTCAGATATGTAATTACAATGGACACACAACCAAGAAATGCAACATGATGAATAACAACATCAGACCTCCTATCATTTTTCACTCATGTGGAAGGGCTGGACACATCTCAAGGTCTTGCATATCAAGAACAAAAGGAAAAGAGAATCCTAAGAAGTCTTTGTTTGAAGAATCAGGAGAAGTTAAGTTTGTGGAAGCTAAAGATAAGTCAGATAAAATATGGGTCAAAGTAAAGAAGGATAATGAAGAGAACAAGGTAGTAGATGCATCCTTAATAGACACACATTTTACTTCTAGATAGTTGACCCTCATGGTCTTGGGGGGACCTATTCTATCTCTGAACCCCTGCATGGCTGGTATAATCACCTTTGAGTATGCGCCTATGGATTCATGCATTTGATCATGAATTAAGGTTGTATGCATTCACGCATCGCCTTTACTTCATTCAAAACAAAGTTTGAAATTCTCTCTATAAACCACTATACCACAATGAGGATTAAATGCAATTAATCTTTTGTTAGTCCAAGTTTTAGTCCTTGCCCTTTTATTTGATTTCTAGAGTCGCCATGTTATTTTTGTGAATCTCAAAGCTGCTTAAGTCCCCATGTTCAAATTATCAGTGAAAGGGTCCACCCTATCATCCATCTATGTTTGTGAAAATTGAAAAATCATTTGCTAACATGTTTCTTGAACAGGTTTGAACATGCTTGAACAACCTGGAACTTGGTTCACGAGTGTTCAAGAGTGTTGAAGCTCATTCATGTTTTTTATGAACGGATAGCAGGTGAATAAATTCATCACTAAAAAGGTGTCTCATGATCACGATCTTCAGAATTTTTGATTGATCGAAGCTGGGAATCAGTGGCTAAGTATGGGATATTCAGTTTAAGGATGAAGGTGGGGGATTAAGAAAGGAACAGACTTGAAAAGTGGTGAACACATAAGAACACCCTTGAACTTAGTTCATCCGTGTTCAAGAGTGTTCAATGATTTTAAAAAGTGACACGTGAAAAAAGAAAAGGACTACCGCCGTCATTTTAGCTGTGGGCCCTACCTAGGAAAGGCTTATAACAAAGAAAGGTATTGGCGACAGTTAAACATGTTTGAGTTGTCAAATTAATGAGAAATTCATGCGGCATAAAATTTTGCACAAGTGGCGTTAAATGATTGCGTGTATGAATGGTCACTTCATTCTCTGAGCTTTTATTGCCTTAATGATGGGAAATTAATTGTCAAATCCGTGGTATTTATTATTTAAAACCCTTCTTAGCATTCATTATTTTTGAAATCCTATCGCTGTCTGTATGCGTGAAGATTGAAGGTAAGGGTTTTTGGAGCTCCAGTTGCAGAGTTTTCTATAGTGATTAAGGTAAGTCAGGCTACAATTCCTACAGTGTTTGAATTTAAGAGGTTGTGAAATTTAAGGAAATTTCTGTGACAATTATTAGTCTGTTCTTGCAAGTATGAAGTTTGCATTCCATTTGTTTGGAAGTGTGTCTAGTCTGGTATGTGAAAATCCCATTGTGACAGACACAGATTTAGAAGGCTGTGATGTAGAAGGAATTACTGATAGGCTCACTGGGTCTACAGAAGAGAATGTCCCTTCTCTTGTAATTTTGAGTAGTGGTTTGTGCATAGCTGCTTGTTTTCCTCCTGTAGTAGTTTGTCCTGAACTTGTCCATGAGTGTATCCGAAACTATGACCAGTGAACCGAATCAATTCTTAGGAGAAATGGTGAGGTCTTGATGGTTGTAAATAGAGGAATTGTTGCTCCAGATTTCCAAATTAGAGAGTGAAATTTTTCCGCTTTCTCTCCTACGCAGTCCCTTGTTAAGTTCAAACCAAATGCATATGTGAATCGTACCTCTATAGCCAAACATTGGTTATTAAACGCCCAAAGGGGAGGTTCCCGTTTACTCAAAAAGATCAACAAAAGTCATGTGCACTTGTATATTAGTGATGTTATGGTGATGTTGCATAGAGTCAGAGGGTCACCTGAGGCATTCTTCTTTTTAGATTGGTTGTTCTGTTATGTAGAGATTGTTTTAGAAGGAAGACACAAGTTGGATTGGGCTAAATTAATTATAGACTCTATGAGAGAACAATTGAAGAATTCTAAACTCACTGGATGTAGCTTTTTCATGTCTTCTTATCTAATGTACTGTCTAGCCTGTAGTAGGAAATGGGATGGGATGATTCATGAGCCTTGGATAGATGGAATGTGTGTTTTTGAGTACTTTCCCATTCTTTGTAAAGATAATGTAATTCAGAATTATAGGAGGGTACATGATACTATTATGGGTAAACTTTGTTTTGAGATGATTGGAGATTCAGCCAGGAGAATGAGTTCAGAAGCTCAACAATTTGTGACAAGATTTGGGAGTTTTTACATTCAGTTCCCTAGGTTCTCTTATATTAGAATTGGTGGTTTTGAAGATTCCCCTACAAAATTACCTAGGTATGACTTTGATTGTTTCATCATTGCAGAAGTCTGTAGACAACTTGCTACTATGCTTAACCATTTTCTTCTTGAGGAAGGATGGGAGAAAATTTTCCCATTACAGCTAGGTAAATTTTCATGCCTGACTATTGAAGATGCAATAAGTATTGGAAGTGACCTTAGTCATTTTGATTTCAAGTAATACACAGACAAAACATGCTTTGATAATAAAAACTTTTCTAGTGAGAATATAGGCCTTAGATCTGACATGTTTCCAGGTCCCCATCTAGAGGATTTCTAGGAAGACTATGCAAATGAGTCCCAAGTTATGAAGAGAGGTCGTAGTAGACTCTACATATCTCAAATCCTATCCATGAGATTGCAGTTCAGCATAGAAGGGGTGATAGATGATGGTTCTGACTTAGTTGAACCCAGTTTCAAAAGGCTCCTAGATAATGAAGAGATAGATATTAACTGGTCAAAGGAGGAGGAAGATGACATTAAGTGCAGGACATAGCATGTACTCAAATTAACCGAAGAATGGATGCAAACAAGAAGAGAACAGTCTAGTCCTAAAACAATTGGAGTTAAAAATTCAATTTTATTTTCCTCCCCCTCTTTTTCTAATCCTCCTAAACCATCTGGTAATGCAGGTTCCTCAGATAAGCAATGAAAGAAAGAGCCCAAGAAGAAATCTATTGCAGAACTTTCCCCTGTGGCCTCGCCTCGGCGTATTACCAGATCAAGATCCTGATCACAGAAAAAGGGAAAGATGATTCAAGAGAATACAAAAACAGTCAATTTGGAGGATGACAAATTTGGGGATTTAAACTACCAAATTGGAGAAGATGAGAAAATCAGAAAAGATCTCTTCGATCTTTATGATGTGACTCTGGATTTAATGGACACCCCTGCTAAGACTATGGCCCAACCAGTAGCAGCAAATGATACCCCAAGATGGTTAACCTCTTCAGTTAATAAGAAACTGAGTTTGATTCCAGTATCTATTCCAGTTAAGGATATAGTTAGTAAGTATGCTCAAAAGACTCCCAAGGCCAAGAAAATGAAGAGCACAGCACTAATGTTCACTGATACTAAAAGTGGGAAGTGGACAGCCGAAGTAGCCACCTACAGACCTGTTGGTGCTAAAAAATGATGAACCATTTTGAGGCCAACTGACAGGCACAAACAAGTGCCTCTGCAATTCTAACTTGATCGAGCCAAGGCTCGCAGGCCTGAATCAAATATGCTTTCTAACTGCACAAATACATGCACAACAAAATAAAATCCTTCCAAAGGGGTTAACAATCCTTTGAAGGGAAAATAAACCTAAATCCTAATCATCAAATATCTTGAAACTTAATCTAAAGCTTAAAAATAATGTTAAACCTAATTGAATACTTTATGAGAAAGATACAGGTATATTTGTAAATTAAAGAAAGAACAAATGACAATCTCAAATGACAAATAGACCAGTGCCTGATAACAAATCAGGAATAGAGTCAATTATATCAATCCTACGTATAGATGGAGACAGTTTTAAGATAACTCACTCCTATAAAGCGAGACCTTCATCCTATAGGATTCCAATTGAAACAAAATTTTAAACAACTTATACAATTAGTCCTATGGTTTTTTAACTCAAATTAAGAGCCCAAAAGGAAAAGTAACAGGTTCTTAGACCATGCTACCGATATTTGAATTGCATAAATTAATTATAAATAAATGTATCAAATAGATGACACAGTAGGATACCCTGGTTCACAGAGTAATCTGAAAAACTAATTGAACATAAAAAACTATATTAAATTTAAAGTATAAGAAAGGTGGATATAGATGCTTCAATATCAAACTCTTGAACCTAATTGATCCATCTTCTTCTTCTACCCATGACTTCTGATTGCCTCAATATGTCTTTAGTTGCTGCATTACGTATGTATGCCACAATCTTAGCTCCAACTAGATAAGGCTTGAATGAATTTACTGCCTTTACTAATGCATAAGATTGTTTCTCATGTATATCATAGTTTAACTCAGAAGCTTGTAAAGTCTTACTGAAGAAAGAGATCAGTTGCTCATGTCCTTCATCATTTTTCTGTAATAGGATGACTGCAATGGTGTGAAAGGAAGAAAAAGAGAATAGATGAAAAGGTTTTGAGAAATCAAGAAATTTCAAAACCGAAGCTTCCTTGATTGCTTTCTTAATGTTAGCAAAAGCCTCTAAGGCTTCATCTATCCATTTTAGAATTGCATTTTTCTTTAACATCTTTGCAATAGGTTTAACAATTTCTAAAAAACTTGAGACAAACCTTCTCACAAAGTTGATTTGTCCAAAGAAAGACTGAATCCCCTTAACATTTTTAAGAATTTGAATTTTTTTAATTGCTTCAATTCTTTCTGGATCTATCCTCACTCCATCTCTAGATACGATATGCCCAAGGAGTTTACCTTCAGTTACCCCAAAATGACATTTCTTTGGGTTTAAGGATATCCCATACTCAAGGGCTCTTTTGAAGATTTGTTCTAAATGCTTGCAATGGTCTTCTGCCCTTTTGGAATAAGCTATGATGTCATCTTGATATATTGCCATAATAACATCAATGAAGTCCTCAAAAGCCACTTCCATGGCTTTCTGAAATGTAGCCCCAACATTCATAATTCCAAATGGCATCCTTGCGTAAACGTATGTACCCCAAGGTGTGGTGAATGCCATCTTATTTTGTTCTTCCTCTTTGACCTTCACCTAATTATACCCAGAGAACCCATCCATCATCGATAACAACTCATTACCAGTAATCTTTTGTAATAATGCTTCCATGTTAGGTAATGCATAGTTGTCCTTTAATGAAGATATGTTTAAGTTCCTGAAATCTACACAAAGTCTGATATCTCCATTTTTCTTCCTAACAGGTACCAAATTTGAAACTTGAGTAGAGTGCCTAATTGGCTTTATGATGCCAGTGTCTCTCATCTTTATTAGTTCCTATTTCATCTTAGGAGCCAAAGTTGGGTTTATGGGTCTTTGCCTTTGTTTATCCTGTTATATATATGTCTGTTGGTTCATAATATCTGAATTCTAGATTTTATCTATCTTCTCTTATCTTTAGCTGAAAGTTGTTTATGTTTCATGAAATGCAATCGTGGAAGTAACTGTGTTTTTCTTCCCGCTCTTATTCGGTTTTATTTCCTTTATAATTGCTTAGTAGCATATAATCAAAGAATGATATTGCAACCTTTATAAGCTTTCGGGTTAAAAGCTAACCAATTGAACTGTTAGAAAATTTCATTGAAAATCATATTAGGGAGCTGTACCTATAACAAAATTCAGAGGGAAGTGATCATAAAAGATACTTACCCAACTGTTAGAGATAGTTTTTCTTTTAAGGGCGATAGAGCAAAACTTAAAAGGGTTTTTTTAGGAAGACAAATCTGTTCGCTAACATCTTTATATAAATTGGCAAAAGATTTTAAAAGCCTCACTTTGCATTTGAGATTGAAGCATTCAGAAAGAAGATAAGCATCGAGCATCAAAGCACTACAAATTAAAGGATTAGTTGGTTTCTGAATGGATTAACGATTAGAACGGAACTCTAGCAGTCACGTCATTTCAAGATTGTCGTGAAACCCTACTTAACCAAGTTGCAAGTAAGTATGGAAACCCCTGTTATATTCAACATTGTTGAAAGGAAGAGATTTGTCTTTAAGAAGTATCCATTCAAGTCCATACTAGATGTTGTCAAAGGAGCATTCTCTAGGACTCCGCTTGGAGTCGTACATGTAGACGACATCCGCGCATATGTTTATTGCAAGAAGGAAATAGTTGGAGACAACAACAATGCATCTCTCATGGGTTCTATGATGAAACTAGACTATACATTCAAGGATGAATACACGCATCTCAGTGATAACCATATCTTTGATTATTCCAATGCGCATGAGTTCTATGAGCTAGAATGGGTGAAGATATTACTGAGCAGGATACATAATGATCTATAGTGGATAGGTGAGGTTCCTATCCACATCACTGTAGATCTAATTCATGAGATGACTGGACTTCCTAAGATTGGACTAGCTCTTCCTACTGGCAAGGATGTCAAGAATTAGGTTGAACAAGTCTGCTTATGTAGAAGTGATAGGCGCGACATGACTGTTGATCCCATTAAGGAGAAAGACATCAAACTACTCACTATGATACTTGGATACAAGTTTCAGCAAGCAAGTAGACTAAATAATGTTTCTACAACAACAGTTCTGGAAGCAATAAGGATAGCAAGAGATAACACTCAGTACAATCTCTATGAATTATTTTGCACACAACTGATAGAGAATATCAAAGCCATTAAGCATGACAAGAGAAAGATATTCAGGTTTGGCTCTTTGATCATCTATTTATACTTCCACATTGTTGGTAAAGTTGCAAATCTTTACCTAGATAGGAGCAAGCCCACTATGTCTCAGATATCACTAAAAGCTACATGAGAGAGTAGTGCAAAGGATTCTATGGACATGGATATCAAAAATTTTAGGATCAAGATGTAGAAGAGGTTCAGGATACCTGAGAAAATAGTAGAGAAGTACAAAGACAACATATGCTTCATGGTGGAGACTGACTATACTTGCATGGAGGCAGTTGAGCCTAGAACAAAATGGATTCACCCTCTCAGTTATGAAGTTGAAGAACATGTTTTGGAAGGTTATGAACAAGTCCTCCTATCTGTGCCCAAAGATCCAAATGAACCTAGATGGGGCACTAATAGAGAAACGAAAAATCAAGTTGATTCTGTCTTATACAGTGCTGATAAAAAAAGGAAGGCATCAAGGATTACCTCAAATATCTTAAAAGTTCATGGTGTTACACAAGAAGACCTAGACAAAGCTAGGGAAGCTAAGATTTTCAAAGAACTTTAAAAGACTCCCACATAAGTAAAAATGGAAAATATTTATGATATGCCTAAGAAGAAGAAGAAATCAAATGAAGATACATCTGCGCCATTGACCACCGTTGATCTGGAATCCTCTCCACCTTCTGTACCAAGAAAGAAGTCTAGAGGAAGGAAGCAAGTGCCCACTAGTCATCCATCCTCAAGAACTACAAGGAGCAAGGTAAAGAACACACAAGATCCTCCTGAGGTAGGTTTCAGACCTAGTCTTAATGTCTTAAGGAACAAAATTTTTAATGAAGGAAGACTAGAATCTCTCAAGAATGTATATGACAAATATCAAGAGATAGACAAATCAGAGATTCATTCTATGATCATCTCTCACATAATTAAGTTCAAAAGGATAGTATTGGAACTTAAAACTGTCATACCAGACAAGGTATGGAATATACTTGATATGTTAAAAAGGAAAGCAATTGAAGAGGATATGAGGATAAGAGAAGAAACATTGGATAGTCTTCTCTCGGTGTGCTCGCATGATGAGAAAGTCATTCTGTTGGATTTAGTAAAGCCGCACATAAGAACCAAAATAAGAATTCTCCATATCATGAACAAGGAGTATGATCTAGTTGGTGAAGAGACTTATAAAGCATTTGAGCGGGTATTTTTGGATAGACATATATATCCATCATCGGTGCCTATAGCTAAGGAAACTCTAGTTCCTCCTAAATAGGTTGCAGAACCAGTAATTCAGAATGCACCTAAGACAGGTCTGCAAGTGTCAATGCCCTCAGTTTAAATAACTTATAATATAGAAAAAGATTTAGGGGATACTATAGTGATTGATAATATCAAGTTATCCATGACAACTTCTGATAATGATATGGACAAAGTTGATAAATCATTTGTAAGAACTAAATAAACAAAGGAGGTATGCATTGATGACACATCCTTACAACAAGATGAAGTCCCCCCTAATGATTCAACAGATTTGAATAAAGAAAAAGACAATCAAACTAATGAGATACCAGCTATGGAAATCCCAGTAAAAAGTGAATGCATGGATACTAGTCAGAATAATATACTCACACCATCCATTCAATCATCAAACTTATTGTTGTCAAGTTTAACTCCTGACTCAGCAAGTCTGGATAAGTGGGGAGAAGAAGATTTAATAAAGATTAGTGTGCTAGCCATGGAAAAGCCAAAGAGAAATAGGTTATGAGAAACCCTCTCTTCTTGGAATCAGTAAACATTTTGAATGACCTAGTGCCTGCGGACAAGAAAGTAGCAAAAATTCAATCAGTTGATGATGTAGACAACATCCTAACAAGCTTCAAAACACATTTTACAAGCTTAGTAGACTTAGCCACGAGAATTGCAGAAGATGAGTATAAAAAGGAAAGATTAAATGAACTAGTAGAGAACTTTACCTTAGATCTAAACTCATTAAATATTGGTCAGTCTATGTTGAAAGAATTGGCAGCAAAAGGTAGGAAGGTTATAACAAACTACATGGATAGATGCAAACTCACCTCTGAACACATCAAAAAGATAGAGGAGGCAGATATCTTGGTTGAAAGTGTTAGAAAATTAGTTGAAACATCCATGCAAGACATGAACATCTGCAACAATATCTATCAAGGTCAACTGGACAAGATAGAAAAAGCTAAAATGGAGATCAGTAAGATAAGGATCAGGCAGACTCAACTGAGAAATGCACTTGCGCCCTCCTTAGCAGTTTTGGATGAGAATATTAAGTAGATTGATGCAACCATTTCTACCTATGATCAAGGACCAAGCATGGATTTGACAAAGATGGAAAAGCTTACATATGCCTTATGCACCCATCTAAAAACAATTGATGCACTAAAGGCATTCTGGCAACAAGAGATGAAGAATCTTCATATTATATATCCAGATGTATACATGGAGTGAGTATCTAGAAACTTACAAGTTTTTTTGACACCTTTGTCATTAATTTCAAAGGGGAGTAATGTATATAATGAATAAAGTATATGAGGAGTAGTTAAAAAGATGAGAATATACAGTTTTTTGGGTGTTAGTCAATTTTGAGTACCTTGGCCACATTCCTTTGTTGCCATTAATGACAAAGGTGGAGATTGTTGGCAAGTTGACTCCCAGGGAGTATATGGCTTATTTTGTGTTGTAATTAAGGCAACAAATTCATATGAATCTTTGATAGTAAACTATGAAGTGAAAATTGACTAAGTGTAGAAGACAAAACAGAATAGTGACTTGCAGTCGATCAGGGCATCAACGCACGTGCATACAATCACATCAGGATATACGCGTTTATACTTAAGCTCTATGGTATTTTTTTATGCTTATCCTATACACACATGGTATAGAATGGTAGTATGGACAAGTCACAGAAAGAAGAAGTACACTAGCAGTTCAGAATACAGAGTATGAAGCCAAATTCATGATTTTGATTAGCGTGCAATCTTTTGTTATGTAAAGGCTAAGCACCTATTTTAATAAGGTTTCAATCATGTATTAAACATTATTGTAAGCATGCTTAAGCCAATTTTTTTGGAAGCATTGTGAATATTGTTTTTGGGCCGACTAAGGTCTTGTTTATAGTCACGTCTATTCAAGCATAAACATATATATATGCAATCTAAAGATATATTGGAAGTGTCGAAGAAATAGTTAGAGAAGATATATAGTAGAGCAGTATGAAGATATTATTATGAGATAAAGCCCTTAAAGAAGATAAAAGCATAAGTGCATAACTGGAACTGATCAGATATATGTGTCACATACAACAGTTCACTCTTGGATATAGTGCATATCTATTCTCAGGAGGTTGTAGCCTTCTTTCTCATTGAGTAGTGAGGTCTTAGACAATGAGTCCTCACCCCTAATAGGGTTGTTTGTAAAATACTCCTAACAGGGTCAGGCCTTTAACCAAGTCATTGTACTTATGTTGTAAAGACTTCTCCTAATAGGGCAAAGGAACTTTAACAGGTTCATTATACTAGTACAATATTTGTGGGTACTAATTCCCACCGGAGTTTTCCTCTAATCAAGGTTTCCCCGTAATCATATTATGTGTTATTTGATCTTGTGTTAAGCTTCAAGTGATATCTAATTGATTTATGTTTAAAGTCCTAAAATAGAATAATTAGCCAAACACTGATTCACCCCCCTCCCCCTCTCAGTGTTTCCAACATTAAGTCTTCTCAAAAATATATCTCTCAACATATTTTATATAGATTTTTTAAAATATAGATATGCTAGTTCTTTTCAATCTCATGTGAGTAAAATTATATTTTACTAAAAAATATTCATTGATGCATGTATATTCAATTAATGTGGATGACTCGCATAGTGAAATAATTTTATAGATATTTTCTTCTTAGAAGCAATTATGGAATATTGAATTATGTAAAAAAAGTATTTTATAAAATAAAATTTAATGTGTTTTCACAAAGAGAATAGGTGCTTACCACAAGATCCAATAACTATATGCAATGATTATGTCAAGGCCACACATGCATGAATGGGGACCCTACCATACATTTCTAAACTGATATATACATCTTATTTGTATAAGGAGATCATGGTACAAGAGATTTTTGTTAGAGGAGATATATATCCATAAGAAGGTAAGTCAAGGATGAGTTTACTTATAGCCTCCATTTTGTGCCATGTCTACTTCCTTATACACTTCTGTAGAGGTCATCATCTATTGGCTTGTTTGAAAGAGTATTACAACACAATAATAACACTTGCAAATAGATAAAGTCTATTTACATATGATGAATTCAAAAATATCAAAACAAAATAAATTTCATTCCAACAATATAATAAATAATGTCACATACCTGTTCGACCCTTTATGCTAATATGAATGGTCAGGAAACAAGTAAAATTAAAATAATAAATCTAGAGAAATATTTTCAAGTCATCGTATTTATCATTGACTTAAACCAAGGACACAGAAAAGTATTAAAGAGGAATGATTCATTGTATGGTGTGGTGGTCAGGGGCATGACATTCCTGTCCATTGATAAAAAATATCCTACAAATTTCATAGGAAGGGGGAAGAAGTATGTGCAGCCTGACGAGCAAGTTGTGGAATGCGACTTTTCATCTGCTAGGGGAGAGGGACCAGTAGTCGTGAGGGATAACTTCATAAAAATGTAGTCATTGAATATCTAATATTGTAAGACCTTTGGTTTTTTTGAAATGTAAAATGGACACTTAACTACTTAAAACTTAGGTTTGAGGGTGTAAGTCATCACACAACTCATTAAAATAGAACGCCTAGTGAAACATGTTCAAAAAATGACTTATAAAAGATTTGACCAAAAATTAATCTAAAAATCCCTACTAATTAAATTTAAAAATCCCTTTCCTACCCATTGTACAATCATAGTAGCTTGGAGATGACATTTATTTTGAGGTAGTCTACTAAACCTTTCACGTACCTGGTCTAAGTTCCTCATTTTTTGTGTACAAGTAGATGAGGGTAGAAACCATTGATGGGGAGGACCATTTCTGGGAAGTTTCATAAAGATGAAAGAGGATAGGGGAAAGGAGTGTTGTCCCTAAGGAATTTCACCTTGCATTTGCATAAATACATTTTCTTCAAGTTTCTAATGTCATTTCAGGAAATCTATATTTGTAGAAATCTTGCAAGCATAGCATCCCGAAGATCACATATCTTTGAAGAAATCTGTCAAAGAGTTCATGTGTCTTGTTTGTGATAATGTTTGACAAAGTACAACTTCACTGTGCTTTGATGGATGTCCACACCTGTTCCAAGCTCCCATTTTTACAATAGGCAGAGGAAGGAAGAAGTGTGGAGGCCATGGATGTCTGTCAGAGCATAAATGCTAGAGGATTTTATATTAGAGATAACATTTGGGAGAAGAAAATATAGGAAAAGGAATGAAAATGTGAGGAAAGAGAGTAGTGGAAACATCTAAAACTCTGAAGCATACTCCCTAATTATGCTTATTCAGGCTTAGAATTACCACCCCAACTCAGGCATTGGGGCTTTGACAGTATCCTATCCTAACAATGGAAACCTTCTCTAGCTGTGGGTGGGCTATGATTGAGAAGGAGTCTCTAGATTCTAGGCTGGTTCCTATTTGATATAGGATATCACCTTCTGATTGGTAACTTAATTGGAAAAAGGGAAAAAGGAAGCTTTTGAAAACAAAACTGGAATTAAAAGTAAGGTGATACACCAAGAATGAATGCATACTTTTGATGGAAAGATAAAACAATAATTGCAACTCCTATATCAAAGGCTTAACACTTCAAATCCTTGTTCAACATACAGGCTAACAGATTTCACTACTAGGGTTAAACCGCAAATAGCTCAAATAATCAGAAAACATACATTTTCCATACAAGGTTTTGAAAAATAACACTTGCAAAGAAAGATGAAAATAGGATCATAGAATCAAAACTCCAAATGTATGAGCCAATGAAACATCTGCTTTATTTTCTTCAAAATATGAAAAAAATGTGGTTACAAACATGAATTCAAGGCACTAAGGAATAATAAGCTCAGTTTGCCTTCTCTCCAAAATCTGCAACTCAATGGATACAAAATGCATAAAAAAGGTCTATAGGAACAAATAGTTCACTAAAATCCCCTCCTCCCTCAATTTTGCCCCCTTAAAAATGACACGTGGTTTACCCAATAAAGGGAATTTCCACTATGGTTAACCCTCTCTAACAAGGAAGACTCACAATATGGACCACATGGGGACTTAGTTCGGATTCAAGGGTTCCAAGTTTTTGGTTCTCCGAAAAGGGAAAAGAGCATAATCCTCTAGCCTCTTCACCTCACCAAAACATAGAAAACATGATTCATTGACCCACTAATTTGAAGTCACCTCATTCAAGGCTCACACAACAACAAATGACACCAATCCCCCAAAGAGAGAGGTATTGCCAAAAGTTGAAGTCCAAACCAAGTTGACCAATGAGATGAAAACAAATTCCTTCCCTACCTACAAGGGGATCTATTTTCAAGAAGAGATTTGCATGTAAAACAAGTGAATGAAGCCCACTCTCTCAAGATCACCACAAATAGTGTTCATAGGGCCTAATTACTATGTGAAACATATATGCAAAAAAGAAAATCTAGGTCCATTTTTAGAGCACCAATTTGGAAATGTGATCTATGAAAGCAAGAAACACTCAAGCTAAACACATGAGATGTTCACTTTAATTCTCAAAATCTAAATGTTATAGAGATAAAAAAAATACCTCAAATCCAATGCAATGCGAATCATTTTCTTGTTTATCCAAGCAAGTCCAAATCAGCAACAACAACAACAACAAATCACAAACCACTAGAAATAGTAAACATTAGTGGTTAGCATGAAAAATTAGAGATATATCAATATAGAAATGAAAAATAGATCTCTAGTACAGAATATCACATGAGAAAGTACCAAGCCGTGTGAGAAAATGAGAGAGCCACGCGAGAAAATAGAAAGCTCACGTGAAAAAATGTACTGCTGCGTGATAGAATGCATAGGCAGTAAAAAAAGTATAGAAACAACAAACTAGCCAAATCAGAGCACTAATGTTGAATCTAATGTGAAGAAGTACACTGCGTGGCGTGGAGAAGTACACGAATCGTGCGATAAAACACTAGATCTAGCACAATCTCGTGTAAAGATCCACAAAAGCTCGCGTGAACTTTCTCTGCTGTCAAAAATAGAAAGTACAGAAAAGACAGAAATTTTGAATCCGAAAATAAATTGACTAAAAATAGCTAAGAAGACAGAAAATGAATCTTCTACCCCACGGTGTGCACCAAAAATATGTGCTAAAATGTTGACACACTTCTATGAATCATTCCATCCAAGGTTTCTCAAGAATGAGGCCTCAAATATCGATCCATAGCTCTCTAGTCATGGAGTGCAAAGGTTTGAAATAGAGGCCCTTAGATTGACCTAGTTGTGCCCATGCAAGTACACCATGAAATGAGAGATTTAAATGCATGAAAATAAGATCTACTCTATATGATAACAATGCATGAAAAGAAATTAATCTAAATGATAACAATGAATGATTAATCTATGAAAGGAAATACAAATGCAAGTTTAATCTATGAAAATAAACATGAATCCAATCTACATGAGTAGCCATGAATGAAAGAAGAAGACAAGAAGAGAGAATTTGCAATATCCAAGCTCAAGTGCTCAAATCCTCCTCCAAAATTTCTCTCCAAACCTACAGCATAACAATACTATGAAAACCTAATATATGAATGATTGATGATTATCAAATGAGAAGGAGAGGTCTCCTTATATAGGAAAGTGAATGGTTGAGATTAAGAGGCAAAAAGAATTGATCAATGGTTGAGATTAAGAGGCAAAAAACCCACCACTTAGGAAGATGTGAAGAAAAAGGGACTTTTATTTAATTTTCATTTAATTTATTGCCCTTTTCAACAAATAAAGTGCTTAAGTGGGGATTTTCATTTATTTAATTAAAAGAGGGGTTTTCTTTATAATTAAATAAATTAGAAGAATTTTATTTAATTAAATGGGGGAAATTGAATTTAATTAAATAAGAGGAATTTTATTTAATATAAAGGGAGAAATTTACTTTAATTAAATAAGATAAATTTTATTCAATTAAAAGGGAGATTAAATATTTTAATTAAATAAGATAAATTTTATTTAATTAAAAAGAAAATTAAATCTTTTAATTAGATAAAAATGATCAAACCTTAGCAAATATTGAAATAATTGAATAAATTACAATTTGATCAAGGAAATTGATTTGAATTGAAAATGTTCCAAAGCATTGACTCTTAAATTTGATAAAATGATAAAAATGATAAATGGGGCCCAACGTCTAGGCAACCATTTTAGGGTGCATACAATGACTGTTATCCCGCATGTGAAAAATTTGGGTAACAATTCTAGTGACCTCTCATGGATGTCTACTTGCTTGACATTGGGACCAGTAGCCTAAAATAGTCCATTGGGAATTGAGTTTGTTGATCACCTACGGAAACCTTAAACCTAGTCTGTGAATAAAAGAAAACCATTTCCCAATGATCGAGGGTATGTTTATGATTTTTGGTAGTGAAGAAAAACTTCATTACCACAAATTGTAGATGTATTATTGATCATTGAGGAATGATTTTCTTGTATTTGTAGATTTGGACAACAACCTTGGAAGACCTTGCAAACTTGAAGACTTATTGAAAATTGGGAAAACTAAAACTAAAACTAAAACTAACCTAATTGTGCTTGAAAAAACTTATGGAAAACTGGAAAAATAACCTACCCTAACCTAACTAGCCACAAGACATACTAAACAAAACCATTTACTGGTTTATTGAAATATTTTCCTTTTCTCTTCAAATTGCAATGATGAACATGCTTATTGGTAAATGCAATAAAACTAAATAATGAAGCATATTTGACCAGCTCATGCAATATTTCATGGAGAGAGGAAGTGTCTTGAATTACTTCACTCTACTAGTAGAAATCTAAATCAACATGCTGTACTGGATCTTCTTCATCAGCCCTCTAACAATCAGGAGTTGCTATAAATGAGGACTCTTCTCCTCACTTCAACTGGGACAGATATTGGATTGGACAACCTCTTGAGAGTATGAGCTTGGGGCCCTCCTTGCTGGTTTCTTTACTTTCCTCTAGTTCCTCATGGCTGTCCTACATCATTGACAACCATGTTAATTCCTCCTCCATGGTCAAAACATCATCATCTTCTGCCAAGTTAGCTAGGAGCTTATCAAAACTACCGATCTCCTAGAAATTAGAAGCACTTGGTTTTAGCTTGCGTTCCTACACATAATTATTAGAAAGAGTGTCCTCAAACATAGAGAACCTTTGAATAGGCACAAACTCTGACATCTCAAGCTTCTCACAGAAATTTGCATTAATGTTATCAAAATCATTCTCTAATCTTTGATCAGTTTCTTGATCATGAACACTTTGTTGTGCTGAAGTGACTGGAATCTCCTCTTCTTTCTCTTGATCTACAAAAGAGGGTAACTCCTCAAAGAGAAGTAAAAACATCTCTTCTTGCTCAAAAGAGTCTCCTATATCTTGGGCCTTTGCTACTAGTTCTACCAGATTTGAAATAATCACCTCCTTCTCAGCTCCCTGATCTGGAGATGACTCACATGGAACCACCATGATAAGATTTGACATTTGGAAGCCAGGGTGCTTAGTCCATGAGGGATGCCATGATAACTTGGTATCTTGCTCATCTAGCTCAGCTAAATTACACATCTCTGACTCAGAGTCAATAAAGTGGGCTGGTTGACCATGCTCAATCAAGGGCCCTTGTAGGGGCTGTCTTACTTCTTCTACATGCTTATAACTTGGAATCTCCATCTTGGATCTTTCTTGGATTGTAGGATGAATAAGGGCACAAGAAGCTGCTTGAGCTTCTAGCTCTTGTAATTATGTCATTAACTACCTCATTTTTTCCTCTTTGAATGCAACTTGCTTGGCAATAAAATCCTGCTCGTACCTTTGAGCCTCCATCTCTTGCTGGTGTATGTGAGCTTGATAAGATAGCTCCTATTGATGCATGCCATACTCTTTCTCTTTCTCCACAAATCTTATTTTTTCTTGAAAATTCTTCAGAATATCATCAAGGCTCATGTTTGGAACATGCTGGGGATAATTCTTAGAATCATCAAAGAAACTCCTTTGTGGCTACTGGTATGCATGCTGCCAAGAAACTTGTTGCTGGCCTGGAGGGTGATAAACATGAGATGAATGCTGTCCTTCAAATTCTGGAACAAAAAAATAGCAGTAGGGCCATACTGATATGGTTGATATTGAGAACATGTAAAAACATCTTCATAAAATGGAGGATAGTAATCCATCTTAGGCACCAAATCTGCATAAAACCAATATATATAACCTTAGGTCACCAGATATGCATAACACTAACCTCCTAAAGGCCTACAACCTGCTAGATGCATATCAAAACCAGCAAGAAATGTGAAATCTATGACCTCATGTCCCATCGGGTGTGCCAGAAATTGTTCAGGTTTAGAATTACCACCCCAACTCAGGCATTGGGGCTTTGACAGTATCCTATCCTAACAATGGAAACCTTCTCTAGCTGTGGGTGGACTATGATTGAGAAGGAGTCTCCGGATTCTAGGCTGGTTCCTATTTGATATGGGATATCACCTTCTGATTGGTAAATTAATTGGAAAAAGGGAAAAAAGGAAGCTTTTGAAAACAAAACTGGAATTAAAAGTAAGGTGATACACCAAGAATGAATTCAGACTTTTGATGGAAAGATAAAACAATAATTGCAACTCATATATCAAAGGATTAACACTTCAAATCCCTATTCAACATATAGGCTAAAATATTTCACTACTAGGGTTAAGCCACAAATAGCTCAAATAATCAACAAACATACATTTTGCATACAAGGTTTTGAAAAATAACACTTGCAAAGAAAGATGAAAACAAGATCATAGAATCAAAACTCCAAATGTATGAGCCAATGAAACATCTACTTTATTTTCTTCAAAATATGACAAAAATGTGGTTACAAACATGAATTCAAGGCACTAAGGAACAATAAGCTCACTTTGCCTTCTCTCCAAAACCTGCAACTCAATGGATACAAAATGCATAAAAAAGGTCTATAGGAACAAATAGTTCACTAAAAGCCCCTCCTCCCTCAATTTTTCCCCCCTAAAAATGAATGAGAAGTTCAATAATATAGCCTCCAAGGCTCAATTTCGAAAATCATCTCTCCCTCCAAAACTCTCCTCAAAACTTAAAGATAATCCTAAATCAAAGGCCTAAACAATGCCTACAAATCAGCCTCCAATCAAGCCCCCCAAAATTTTAGCTCAATCCCCAATTTTAAGGCATGACTCATGCCTAAAATTAAGCCCTTGAGGCTAAATTTGAAAATGAGTACTCCTTAAACTTTAGGTCTCCTAATGTTGATATACTTGATTTACATCTTTAAAATATATATCAACATATTACAATACATAACCCCTCCAAAATATCCCAAAACCTAAAGCCACTACCATAACATAGAACCCTAACTCCATATCAAAAACCTGACACCATAGTGAAGCTAACTAAGCCTAACTCCATCGCCTCTTACACAATGAAAAATATCTCAGTGGCTGAGCTGTCTAGATCTATCGTGACACTGCAGTCAGCCAGGCATTAAGGGCCCGTTTGGCGCATGGAATTAACTTATCCAGAATAGGCCTATTCTAGAATAAGGGCCTATTCTGGAATTAATTAATGCTCAAAATGAAAGCTGGAATAAGCTATTCTGCGTTTGGATCCCATAATGTGGAATTGGAATAAAAGGTTATTTTTTATTTTTTTAATTAATTTGAACAATATGTATTTTTAACTTGTGTACACACATACACATACACATATACACACATACATATACACATATACACACACACACACACACACATGTGTATATATACACTTATATGCACACATACACACATATATACACATATATGTGTGTATATACACACAAATGTGTATATACACATGTGTATATACATATAGGTGTGTATATACATGTGTGTGTATATACATGTGTGTAATGTGTATATACACACATGTGTGTATATACACATGTGTGTCTATATACATATTACACATGTGTATATACACACATGTGTGTGTATACACACACACATGTATATACACATTTGTGTGTACGTGTATATACACACATGTGTGTGTATACACACATTACACACATGTGTATATATACACACATGTATATATATACATACCCACATTAAAAAAAAGAGTTTAAAAAAAAATTATAAAAAAGTAAAAATTAATAAAATAAAATAAATTTGAATCCATAAAAAGCTTATTCTCGAATAAGAAATGAATTCCAGCTTTTTTTTAGAATTAACTTATGCTGGAATAAGCCCCAAAATGGGGATAAGTTTTCTAATTCGAGAATAAGGAAAATGCCCACAAACAGAGAATAAATTTATTCTAGCATTAACTAATGCTTATTCCAGCTTATTCCAGGTTAATTCCTTGCACCAAATGGGCCCTAATTGTTCATTTGTACTTCTTTGGACCACAAATTTCCATCCAATTTGGCATAGGTGTTGTTTTTTAGTCAATTCACTTCGCAATTTTTCTGTTTTGGGAGGAAAATATGGGTTTCAAAACCCTAGCTTGTGATTGTGTCGCCATGCTTCTTCTTCTTGAATTTTGAGTTATTTGTGTTAGATTTTAGAGATTCATGTTCATATTCAACTCTAGACATGAGTTAGTTACAGCTTGAGCTCTCTGAACTAGAACTCATCCACACGTTGTTTGTGCATGCCTTCCTTTAAGAAGCTCAGGCTTCTAGTTTCAGTCAGATATAGGGATGTGGACTTGAGCTCAGGCTCTGCTCTGTATTTATGAGTTAGAGTTCTTTGTTACTGGACATTGACTGGAAATGATTTCTACGACAGAGTTCTAAAGAGCTCAGGCTCTAACTCTTGAAGTGGAGTCAAACTCGGAGTTTTAGATGCCATGAATCATGGCACTGTCCATGCATCTTTGCTCTCCACTATGGGTTCTCTGCATATTTGAACTTTCTGTAACTTGAGTTCTGCCATGATATATGGCACTTTATCGACCTCTCTCCACTAAAGCTTGGGCTTCATCACAACCAATGATTTCCCATCTAAACTCATAGATAAGTTTCCCTCCTACCCTTTGCATTGATATTCTATATTCATTTTGAAAATATCATTGCACAGTCTAGTTTTCTTGGAAGTCTCCAGTTACGGCTTTGAACTCCACCATATTTATTGCAGTGATAATTTCAGATTTTCCTTAGCTTCTTAACTGTGCTATTTTGGCTAAACATGCTGTTACTTCATAATTTTTCATTGCTAGATAAGCTTCTCTATATTTAAATAGACGGAGCTCTATACCCATTGATGTATGCTGTTCATTAATGAGGAAGCTTGTCGGTTGCCATGGGTGTCTGTGTTTGATGGATACAAAACCCTATCATTTCAATCACACCAAGACAATACTGTTTTCTCTGCTTTTCATCTGCATAACTCTTTATTTCTCTTGATATGCACTGTCATGGACTATATTCCACACATGTAAATCACCTTTTATATTTATACAATACCATCATTTAACATGTATAATAGTAACAACATTTGACCTTCATTATGATAAACACTGCATTTGGACATCTCTCTATGTATGTTACTTCTGATATCTACATATTTGTCATTAGGTCATAGTGACACATATCTTTTTATGTCTCTAGACAACATTATCATTTGATTTTCTATATATATGCCTTGTTTTAAAAAAAAATAGAATTTGTATCTTCATATGCATAATCTAATCTTTTGACAGCATTGAATCTTGCTCATCTTTCTGTATATCAGTGTCAATAGTGTTGAAATTTATAAAAAAATGTATGCACCCTATAGAAACTATTATATACTGCATTTCATATGCACACAACTCACTTTGATATTGAACTATAGTTCAGTCATTTTCTTGCACATCAATGTTGAAATCTGCATACCATCGCATCTCTTTCTTTCCAGCACATATGAACATCTAGCATTATTTCATTCTTTAATAATGAATATTGTGAAGTTCGAGCATGGGCTTGTGACACTCACTACATCTTTCAAATATAGCATAGGGTTTCATAAAGATATGTCTTTTGATTCTATTATCCTATTAATGAAGATGCATATCTTTCTATGGCATTGATGTTATCAGTAAATATGCAATTCAGGGAGTTTGGCTAATGTATGGTGATTTTTAGTGAACTATGTATTTCTTAGATCCAATTAGATCTAACATATTTTTCTTTCCATGATAATGCAGGAAACAAGACCAAAAAAATACCTAGGATGCAGGATAGACAGAAACAAGACCAAGACATGAAGACTTCAGATGATGCAGATGAACAACTCCAGAAACTAGAAGACCTCTTCAAGGCAATACATAGATCCCTAGACTTCATCATACTTCTCCCTTACTTTCTTTTCTGCTTATGTCCTCTAATTTTTAGTATGCAAGATGTAACCTTGAAGGAACACTTGTCTAATACATTCTATTTGAATGCACAATGTAATGATCATTTATGAATTTGAAAGTGCGCATTTGATCAATACTTAGAGTACAAATGAAATACGATAATATGAATGTAATATAAATGTATTCATTGTCATTAGTTGCACAGTAATGTCAAAGAGATGTTTCTTTATGCAAATTTTTAACTATTATGACTGCTATCCTGCATGTAAATAATTTGGGTAACAATGCTCAAATGGGAGCTTCTATAATGGAAATTCTTTTGATGGGAAAATGGACAGGAAGATAGATAGCAGAAAATAGGAGAAATGAAAATTTGTAGATTTGATAATGAGGAGGGTGTGCTGTTCTTATGAGGAGGGTGTATTGGAGATAGGTTATGGTGCCTAAAGTGACCATTTACATTCCAGAAGACACAATAATAATAAGACATGTTATATGATTCTAGGATGGTAATTGAGTTTTGTGGTAAAATATTTTGTATGACCATAAGATATCAATTGGCCCCTTGAGTATGAGAAACTCAATGTTGAACTTATTATATGTAATTCAAATGGAATAGATTTCATATGGATTTCCTGAGAACCAAAGTAAACATGGATTAAGTAAACATGGATTAACGAAAAAACCTAGCCCCTATGTTGTTATCACAAAACCTTGAGAAATTGTATGTAGGCATCCTTTGAGAAGCCTTGTAAGGAGCACTATGTGCAACTTTGACACATTTGGAAGTAGGAGCATAGGTGTAACATGGGTGAAGGATACCCTTGTAACTTCAAGTCTATAGGGAAGGGTTTAATGGTAAATAACTCTAGGGATCGATGCTATAACTTGATTAACATTTCCTCTTTAGTAGGCTTCAGATGAGGCAGAAAAGAGCAATAAATATTATGAAAAAGTTAAGAAAAATTAATAAGTTTTATTTATACACAATGTTCTTTGAATAGAAAGATAGAGGAAATAGATTGGGTTGACTATTTTGTAATCAATATCAAAATAAAGTTTCATGTTGAGTTGAGGCCATAATGCATTGGTTCTATGTGATTGTTATATGTTTGAGATAGTTAATCCTAGACTTATAAGAATTGTGTAAGTACTCCTCAATTATTGAGTTATGATTTACTTATTTTGAATTAGGAACCTCTCTTCTAGTTATGATACTAAACCAAGTAGAGGCACTAAATTGTATGGCTACTGATGGAGTTAGGACTCTATGAGGGCATAGGTAGAGGTAAGTATTCCTCTAGCACATAGACTAGTCCTATCTATCTGAGGTGATCACCGAAGGAGAAATCCTATGAACCTCTTAAGATCATAAGCTTATCTACTTGAGATTGATAGTAGTCAAGGAGTGTATTATGCCGGTAGACTGTCAACTATACAACCTAGCTAGCGGATGATTACCACAATTTGCATGCAACTAAGTGATATAGATGTCAAACTAGGGAATTAGATTCATTCCATCAGGAGCCTGTGGGCCTATAATGGGCCAATTTCAATCTGACAATGGATGTACTCATTGCTTAGTTCTCCGATGGACAACAAGAAGATAATTTCTAATGATGAATAGGTAGGTGATAATTGGACAAACCTTATAGTATGATTTTGGTATAAATTTATGTGGAAATGGTATACATCACCCTGTTGGGTTGAGAATGGACCCCTAGTGTAGTATTGGATGCTCCAAATCCTTTTCCCATGCATCTATTTGCGCAAAATCCCATGAAAAGGAATGAGACCCATGGTGTAGTGCACAATGCACATAAATTATCTCTCTCTAGGATGCACTATGGACGGGAATGGTTAGGCATTGTTTATGAGTCACTCTCTATTTTAGTTGTGATGCTTATGTGAACTAGTAAATATCATATTTGTGATGCATGTTGGAGCCCCTCACCATGTATATGATGTATGAGAAGGCTAGTTATCTTGTGTACTTGTGATGTGTATGAGCTAGTCCTTGTAAATGGGATGTATGCTCAAGATAATCACTATGTGTTAGATTTATGATATGATGCTCATGCTTATACATGTAAGTTGGTAAACAGATTATTGATATGATGGGCATGAAACCAAAAATTGATGACATTTTATATATTTGGATGAGACCAAGCTCATGGTATTCGTTAATTAATAGTTAAGATTAAAGAGATGAAAGATCTCATTAAGAGGATAAAGTCGAATCCCTCTTTGTGAAAACCACAAAGGCTATGACTTCTCACGAGAGGATACATAGGTAGGGTCATCAAGAGTAAACCATTGAGGCTTAGGTATGGGTCTAGGGATGCCCATAGTTATGAAAGCTTAACACAAGATAGTGTAAGCTTTTAGTGTGATAATGAATTATCACCACCATGGTGAACATAGGAGTTTAAAATCCCACTCTTAAGCTAATGGAAGATGATTGATTGATTAAGTTAATGACTGATCTTACTCATAAAATAAAATAAAAAAATTAGTACCACCCAAGGGTAGTTGTTACAAAAAATGTCAACATTCTCACAACAATAACAACAAATTACACAACATTGATGATCTATTATCCAACATTAATAAAACAAATTATGAAAAATAATTTTCTTCAAATAAAACATATTTAGAAACTTAAATACTAAGTAAAATATTATATCATATTGAAGAACTCCTTTACATATTATTGTATACATATTTAAAAAATAACCTAATAAAAATAAAAATATGAAAAAGCATACCCAACCACTAAGACATCATACATAAGGAGAAATACAACCCGAGACTCATATTCTTGAGTAGATCCTTTAATGCATCAATTTTTACTTATGAGTGAGGCTGAGGTCACTTGCGATCATGATGTATGATTGGATCTGCTTAAAAATGTACAAATATTGTAATATCCCCTGAAATGTTTTATAAACATTTACATGTTTAGTATGGTTAACATGATGACTAGAGTTTTTGTTAAGCATACTATATTTTTTATCATCAACCTCTATAAATTGAGCTATGGACTTTAATTAATCTAAAAAATTGTGGATTTCAATATAGACATAGAATGAATAAGATGGTCTATGTATGAACATGTACTTGATCATATTGAAAAATTCCATAGATATTTGCCTAGTAGTTTGTAAAAATTTATGTATATTTTTTCTTAAGGTAAAAGAAGCTTTTGAAGGGGCCCCAAAACCCTTTATAGACAGATTTTGGTGGGAATATGAAACTCGGTTAAGATGAAATGCTGCTAAAGAGTTTGCAATTTAAACCAGCAACCCAAAGCAAACAAGAAAATAGAAACAAAAAAGATAAACCACTAGAACCCCTACTACCCAGAAAATAGGTCAAAGCCTTCCACCATTAAGTTTGCTGGAGTTTTGACACTCCCCAAATAGAAATATAGGGTTTTGACATGGAACCCAGAACCCACAAGACCAACGCCATAGGGAAACATCATGCTAAAACTTGCCTTTGACCTTAATAAAAAAACACCCACCATTCAAGATGTGTCCTTGAAAATCATCAGCATCCATCTTCAAGGTCCTGCCATCAACCAACAAAGGAAAAATAAAAAAAACATTAAAAGAGGGGACCCAAAGATTCCCTCTACCATAGCTTTGGTAGCAGATCTGATACCAAAAATGAAGAGGATCATTCAGCTCCAAAGGAGCACCACCAACCCTAAACTGGTACTACTTCACAACCCATTCTGCCTTAAACACTGAAGGGATGAACCCCAGCCTTTTCCATCTTTCCATCCTATGACAAGATGAAAGAGGAGACCCCACACAGCCCCAATCAACCTCCATCCAACATCCAAAGACCACCTCTATAGGCTGAGCCTTCACCTTAGTAGAATCTTCCACCTTAACAAGAAGTAAGGGAAAATAAAACTGAAGTAGAGAAAGACCCCTCCACCAAGAGGCCACAGGAATGAACCCCACCTCAATAAGGGTATACTCCACCTCAATAGGAGTATAACATAGAGGAAAAATGCCAAGAAAATAACCAGCCTGGCTTCGACCTGTAGCTCGCCCGGTCTGGCGAAGAGGCTTGAGGCTGTGGGTAATTCCCCATGGTCTCAGATTTGAATCTGGGGCCGATAAAACGTGTGGTATAACACCCTTGCGAGAAGGTATGTGAACATGAAGGGGATTAGTCACACCTGAAAAAAGGGCGTGGATACCTCTTGATCTTTAATAGAAAAAAAAAGAGAAAAGAACCATCCCTGCAAGAAAAAACATCCAGGAATAGGGCATGGACAAGAATAGTCGAGACCATCTCCACAAAATTGAATGAGATGAAACCAAACCGTATATAGTTCTACCTCTTAGCAGCCACCAAAAGAGGAACGAACCACATATGATCATAACAACACTTCTATCCCAGGGCATCTCTTCAACACCAAAACTGGATCCTCTTCCACCAAGAGAGCTTCTCAAACAAAGAAGCCAAGGAAAAGAATCATAGGAAGACTTCACACAGGTAAATCCTTTTCTCCCTATATCCAAAGGCCCCAAATGAAAACCTACCTACAAGAAAAAAACTAGCCTCAACATCTCCTCAAATAAAGATAGGGATCTAATCTCATCACCGACTCTGCAGACAAGGTTCCAAACCCCATGACAAGCTTTGCTACCTTATTTCCCATCTTCTTCACTCACTTTGTTTGCATAATATTCCCCATAGTCTCTCTCTACCTCCCCTTCCTTTGTAGTTCTTGTGCCGCTAGGAAGCCTAGCTCCCCCCTTTGCTGCTGCTCCCACTCATTGTCGTGCCTATTAAAATTTTCTGTCTGTTATTGTCATTCAATTTTTCATATGCAAAAATAATATATAACCTTTCATTTCAACTATAAAGGAATATTAGATTTCTTCAATACAATATTAATGCTGTTATAAATTATTAAATCTTGAACAATTTTTACACCCAATATTTTAGGTTTTTAAAGAACAACCCTCTCCATAGCCATCTAAGTACAACAACCCTATGATTTCATTTTTCTTTGAATAGATCAATGTCCATGAAGAGAAAGTAGAGGATATAGTATGCTATGGATAATTGGTACATGCCATGGTATTAGTGATCAACGTTGAAGTAATTACATTAAATGCACAAAATGAATCTCGACATATAGCTCTCACAAAAGTGAGTTAATGCAAAGCATGTTGGATTGCTCAAGGCATTGCTAACATTGTTCTCTATGGGGATCAAAGGTGTACAAGAGACACCCAGTTTTGTTCTTTGATTTATGAAATGATGTTACCTCAAGGAACAAAATGAATTATGTAATAATATATTCATTTCTCCTCATGTTTAATTGAGAGGATTTGTTAGCAAAAGCATATTGAGAACATGATATTGTTTGGATTTGTGCTCTTCTCTCTTCTCTCTTAATACAAGGGCCATGGATATCCATCAATTGGAGCCAGACATTGCGAATAGTATATGGACTCCATCAAAACATAAAAGATAGTGAAGTTTTAACCTGCACAAAATATATTTGTTGAAAAGGAATGCAAAAATTTTGAGCAATGCAATTGATGGCTGCAAAGACACTTTCTATGACCTTTGTCAACATTCTTACTTCCTATACCAATATGGGAGCTTTCACGCAGGGTATGGACATACCTTGAAGCATATACAAGTGTGTGAACTAATATAACAAATATTTTCCTACGAAATGTGGAGGCACAAATTCAGATTGTTGGATCTTAGTAATGGAAAAACAACTGGAAAAATGACTGGCGGGAGAAACATAACACCGAAAAGAGGAGTGTGGGACATATTTCTGGACAATAGTTTCTCCCCAAAGGAAACCTATCAACTAAAAAATTGGGAATCTTCCTTTACACCCACCAATTGCATTCGCTTCAATGTTTCTAAGAATTTCTAATATATCCATTTTATCCATCTCCTACAATAATTGTAGTCCGCAAGACTACATTTCTTTTAGTTATTTTATCAAATAGTTCACATGCCTTGTCTATGTTTCCAAATTTTGCCTTGTCAAGTGACCCCATTTTTTTTGAGCTTAGATTGGAATAGATTTGGGAGGCCTGTGAAAGCTCAATTATGGTTAAAGTGAGGGTTCATTTATTTTTTATGGTTAAATAAAGCTTAATATTAGGGTTAAATTTTAATTTATTAAGATAGATCACTAGGATGACAACTATAAATTCATGCTGGTTTTTAATGTGTAATATGCTATAGAGTTAAAGTTGAGGTTCAATCTAGTTTAATGTTTAATTTAATTTTCAAGGTTTATAGGTTTCTTGGTGAACTAAGATTTTATGTCAAAAACTTAATTTGACTTTATATTTAATTAGGATTAGGGTTTGGATTGTAATTAAATTTCTTTTAAGGTTAGGGTTCAATTTTTAATTAGGATTAGGGTTTGGATTGTAATTAAATTTCTTTTAAGGTTAGGGTTCAATTTGGTTTAGTGTTGAGTTAAGTCTCAATTTAGTTGGGTTCAATTTGGTTTAGGGTAATATTTCAAGATGCCTCTTGGTCCTTTTTTTTTTCTTTTTCTTTTTCTTTCTTATATATTATATTGTACTTTGAAGCATTAATTCAAAAAGTTATCACATAATTAAATTTAAAATATTTCTCTAGAAAATTCATTGTTTGTGCAATGATATAGATATATTTTCCCCTTTTTATGCTAATCATATTGGTTCACTTTAAAAAAAAAACTCATAAAAGGTTATTAATAATAGAAAGTAAGAAATCTTCTATAAAAAATTTCAAAATAATAATTTTGTTAACTTAAAATAAATATTAAAAAATAATAATTTTATTATTATTTTTATAAATCTGCAAAATAATTTCACATACTCTAAATTTATTTAAGTACTGTTAATTTTTTTTTATGGAAGGCCAAAAGGGGAAAATGACAGAGTGAGAAAAATTACATTGACATTGACATCGAGGGTAGAAATGGCAGCATCAGGGTCAGTTTTAGTAGGGGCAAAAATGGTTGTTAGGGCAAGAATAATATACAGGACAACCTTATTTTGGTGAAGGAAAACTAGTCAGAGTAGGCAAGGATAATACTTTTGATAAGGAGGTCGCACATATCTTTGGTCATTGACCCATTATTCATAGGATAAAGGAGAATGGTGGAAAAAGTAGAATCTCTGGATTTTAGGATTTTTCTTTCGCTGAAAAATTCCTACCACACTGAGGGGACTTAAGGGAAAATCATATAAATCTTAATGAGTTTAACAAAAACATTTGAGGGAAAGGAGTGGTCCAAGCGAAAAAACCCATTTTTGTTAACCCATGCTTCTATTTTAAGAACATGGATCCATCTGCAAAAGGGGAATCTATGGGATCTGATAAGGGGGTTTTAAACAAGAAGGGAAACCGTCCCAAGAAGAACCATTTAGATGGTAATGAGTAGAATGGGGTTTCTCGAGGAAAACAAGAGTTTGGGATATTTTAGGGTATTGTGTCCTATGGAGTAGGGGAAACATCCACCAAGGAGTCTCAGGATGCAGAGCGACTCTCTCGACCTCCACAGAATGATGAGGCTCAACGAAAAAAATTTCAAATTTTTTTTGGCGGGATAATGGGAAATCCAGGTTGGGTCAGAAGTTGAAGGGAAATATGCGAAACAATGGAAAGATGGATAAACAACTAGTATTTGACCTCTATGAAGGGACTCCCCCAAGCTCTCTAGTTTAGATCACTTCCAATTCTCGCCCGCTGGCTCAAACCCTAGAACTAGAGAATCATAAAGCCCAACTCACTCTGAATAGAGCCCCCTTCATTCCAAATTTGGGTAAATTTGTCCAAAAATGGAGAAGGCAACAAACCCAATTAAATCAAGATTCGTCTACCCATAAACGTGAGCGAGATAGAAAGTCTTCGACCTCTATTACGCTCCCTGAGCACATGCTTCATCATCATATTGGTTTCCTGAGAAAGACAATGCTTATTGGTAAGTTTGCAAACTCCCTAGCCTTGTTTTCAGATATTAAGTCCTGGGCCTTTAAATATTTTGCGGTGTTTGAAAGATATATTCATGTTTGATATGGAATCAAATTTCTTCATTGCTTTATTTCCTTCCAAAGAAACCAGAGATGCTATCCATAAGGAGAAAGGTTGTTTCTATTTGGGTTCTAGTCTATTCGCAATGATTTTGATGCCTAATTTTGTTCTGGACCCGAAGATGTGTCATTTGTTTCCCCACTATATTTCTCTACCTCTTTTACCACTGCAATATAGGGACCCAAACATTATTGAGGTTTTGGCAAACCAAGTAGGAATATTTATAAGACATGACCTCTTCCCTTTTAAATATCCACAAAGAGAGGTCAGGTTTTTTATTCTCATTAACCAGTCAAAAGTGTTTCCTTTTGAATTATAGATTAAATCAAAATGGGGCACTCGGGTCTAAAGCTTGGTTGTATAGGGACTAGATACTATTCATGAACTTCAGGATAAACTAGGGCATTTTAATATTCACTGTTAGGGGCCACTAGTATCGAATGTTGAAGTATGCAAGGACCATGCATCAGACCCAAACTTATGCTCCGTATCTGGAAATAAAGGGGAAGTCAACAATTGGGGCCTTGAACAGGGCTTGGAATTGGCTTTGTCCATATCTCAAGAAAGCAATCTGAGAGTTAATATTGTATTCCACTACTTTAAGATGTTTACAAATTTCTTTTCTCTACTTTCCCAATATTTGTGGCTCTTCAAAATATCACAATAGAGCTATCTACCACCTAAGATATCAGGGTGTATTGAATAAATCCATTCTACTCTCTCATCAACATTTGGAGTTCACTAATCAGGTGTCATATGAAAATAAGACTCCCAATGAAAAAATTAGGGAGGTAGTAGATGATTTGGGTACTCACTGGACTTTAGAAATACATTACAAAATTGCTGAGGAGGAGAGAGGGATTTTGGTTGACATTGGTGAGCTACACCAAGAGCCATTGCTAGTGAATAATGTGGATGGGGAGAGGAGAATGGATTGGACCTTAGTTGATTTTAGCCTCTATGGTCCTGAAAACATAGTTTCCCTCATGGGGGACTTACAAAAGAATCACTTAGGTGATATAGGAAAAGGTGAAGAGTCATCGAGTGGAATTAATCAGGTGTTCAATATCAAAAGTATGGATATGGACTTAATGGTGGACTCCCTGATGTTGTAAGCAGCTGAAGGTAAAATTAATGGAGTAGATTATAGATCTTCTCCTACCCAGGAGGACCCTAAAATAGGAGACTAGGACCACTTATTAAATGAGGACAGGTTTACAGATGAAGTTATTCGAATAGAATCAGAAGTTACATGCTCAATTTTTCAATCGGCATTGGAAACCACTAAAATTACAAAGAATGTTTCCACAAAGAGGCCAAGAGGATGACCCTCAATGGTGTCTAAATTGAAAGAGGAGATTTCCAAAGGCACCTAATTAACTTTAAATTTTCAAAGAACTCCCAGGAAATGCAAGGAATAGGCGGCATTTTTGATCTCAAAACAATTATTTGGAAGTAGGAGGGCGACTTTCTCTCCGAAGGAAATATGATGATTATATCATGGAATGTTAGAGGCTTCAGTGCCTCTAACAAAGCTCACCTCATCATAGAACATATTATTCTGGGCAGGGGGCAGAGTTGATGTTGCTTCAAGAGACAAAGCTCCCTGAAGAAGTAGGGAACAAACTCTTTTCATCCTAGAAGAATTGGGATTTCCTTCAATCACCATCTTAAGGTGCATCAAGTGAGATTGCTATTCTTTGGAACAAAAAAATGTGTCAAGTATCACTATTGTCAAAGAACGCGAACTGTCTAGTTATGGAAGTAACAATTTATTCTATCTCTCTTATTCTAATCAATGTATACGGTCCTATTTTAAAGGTAGGTAAGAAGAGGCTTTGGTTTTCTCTCTCGCAACTAATGGAAGGGCTTCATGGGAATAAATTTATCTAGGAGGGGATTTCAATGCCACTCTTGGTTCTCAAGATAAAATAGGGTGGGAAAATATATCTCCCAAAGTAAAAGATGATTTTCGGGACTTCATTGAAGGTAACCAGTTATTGGATTGTGTCCCTTAAAATGGAAAAATTTCTTGGTCCAATAAGAAGAAAGGTATGCAATTTTTTGAAGCTAGACTAGAAATATTTTTGGTTAAGTTGATTTGGTTTCTTGAACAAGGCTGTTGTTCATCCTCTATTCTTACATTAACTAGATCAGACCATCTAGGAGTCATTGCAAAAATTTAGCTTGATATGTCGGCCTTCAGACCACGTCCATACTTCAAAATAGAGAAAATATGGTTTAGGGACCCTAAATTCCTAGCACTAATACAAACATGGTGGTCTCAAGCCCCATTTGTGGTAGGATCATCTATGTTCAAACTTGCTAAAAAGCTGGCTTTCATGAAAATGAGAATCAAAGAATAGAATAAACTATCTTTTGGGAATATCTTCAAGGAGAAATCAGATCTCCAAAGGAAACTAGAGGATATCATTGAGCTCATTTTGAGTCAAGGTCTGACTCCAAAAGTATATGAGAACCAAAAATTATTCACCCAACAATTAGAGGAAGTGTTAATCAGAGAGGAAATATATTGGAGGCAAAGATCTAGGGAGTTGTGGTTAAGAGAGGGGGACAAGAATACCAATTTTTTCCACATGTCAGCTAAAGTAGAAACACACAAAATTTCAAATTTCCAAATTAAGGATGGGAATGGAATTACTCTTTCCAAGGAAAAGGATGTACAATTGGAAGCAGTTAGATTTTCATTTGACCTCTTATCAGTGGAGGCAAACCCAATTCCTTACCAGGTTCCCAACATTATAAATTGTATCCCTAATATTGTCTCAAATATGGACAAAAAGGATTTGATGGCTTTATTTCCCTTGGAAGAGGTGAGCTCCTTAGATTTTTCCATGAATGGAGATAAGGCACCAGGGCCAGATGGCTTGACTCATTTCTTTTTTCAAAAATGCTGGGAGTTCATGGGCAAGGACATTCTTAAGGTAGCTGAAGAATCAACAAGACATGCATGTAAGTTCTAGTAGTTCAATAACACAACCATTAAACTTATCCCCAAGTGTCAGCATCCATATTCCTTTGTAGACTTCCGACCAATCTCCTTATGCAACTCCATTTATGAAATATTTTCAAAGCCAATGGCCACCCGATTAGGAAAATTGATTCCTAAAATCATCTCAGAACAACAAGGTGGTTTTGTTCTAGGGAAAGACACCATAGAAGGGGCTCTAATAGCCCATGAAGTTCTACATTCCATTAAGGAAGAAGGTTTTCCAGCAATGATCCTCAAATTGGATATGACTAAAGCATATGACAGGGTCAACTAGAAATTTCTAAGCACAGTTATGGACAAAATGGGCTTTGATAAAAAATGGATCAAATGGACCATTTCTTGCAATTCAGGAGTGAAGTTCTCTGTTATGGTTAATAGAACTCCATGTGGTTACTTCTCTTCATCTCAAGGGGTTAGCCAAGGGGATTCCATTTCTCCCTTTCTCTTTATTATTTTGGCTGAAGGGCTCAGTAGACATATTTCCTACAAAATATCTTTGGGCTTGTGGGAAGGTCTTTGTATCAGACAATCTTATTTAGAAATCTCACATATACTTTTTGCAGCCAACTCCTTATTATTTGGAAAATGGAATGTAAAGGAAGCAAGAGCTATAAATAATACACTATTAGAATATTGTGAGGCTTTAGGGAAAAAATTAAATGTGGTCAAATCTAAAATATTTCTTTTTAATATTGATCCCAAAGCTTGTAGAGCTATTCACTAGATCTTTGGGTTTTCAGTTGCACTAACACCATGTAAATACCTTGGCATCCATTTCTTCCAAGGAAAGGCTAAGATTGAATTTTGGGATGGAGTCTTGTCATGTATTAAAGAAAGAATTGCATCTTGGAAAGCAGGTGGCTCTCTTTGGTCGACAAAATCTTATTGGCCAAATATGTCCTCAGCTCCATCCCTAACTATATTATGATAGTCATCCTTTCTCCTCTGGGGGTGATGAAAAGTATAACGAAATGTTTGATGAATTTCATTTGGAAAGGTAATTTGGACGACAAGAAAAAGGTTCCTCTAGTTTTGGAATTTTTTTTGTAAACCTAAAGACAATGGGAGCTTTGGATTTCATAGAATCATTGAAAGAAATCTTAGTCTAGTTCAAAGCTATCACGAAAAATTTATGAGTGCCCGCATAGCCTATGGGAGAAGCTCATCAGAGTCAAATATCTTGTTTCAAAAGATCTGACCAGCATTTTTTCAATCAATAATCCACCCTCTACGTTAGTCATGTGGAATTTCCTCATCAATAGCAGAGGTATCATCCTTCCCATTTATCTTGGGTAATCAAATCAGGAAAGCATGCTCTTTTCTTGCAAGATTCATGGAATGGTTATCCTACACTATCCACTTTTTTGAATATCTAGCAGGCTAGAATAATTTCAAAACAATGTTGGGGGGTGAAAGTTGTTGATTAATTTTCATACATAGATGGGAGAGTTAAATGCAAGGACTTTTCTCTTTTACCCATTCCTATTGCCGAGAAATTGGACCTAGACGATATCCTTATATAGAGGTTCTTATCTATTAATGGTGAGATGGATAGGTTGATCTGGACTAAAAGTAATTCAGGCAGATATTCAGTAAAAGAGGGATATAAATTTTTGGTCACAAGTTCTAACCCTTCCAATCCCATTCTTAAGTTTTCTTTGCATAACACAATTCTGCCAAAAATTGGGGCCTATTTATTGTTGGCGATTCAAGACAAGATTTTATCCAGTACATGTCTCAAGAAACATAGCATCACATAAACCTTCCCCTTATTATTGTGTGGGAAGGTATTGGAGGATTCCTATCATCTACTGGTAGGGTATGATTTTGCTCAAGAAATTTGGAAATGGTCATTAAATAAACTTGGGTAGCAAAGACCCCTCTACATCACACTAAATGGAATTCTTCAATAGTGGCCTTTACCATACCTTGAGTCTTTCTTTTCAGTAATTTGGTGAGTAATTTCAGCTACAGTCATGTGGTGTTTTATGGTGGGAGAGAAAAAAGAGAATTTTTAGAAAACAAAGGTCCTCGGTGGATCAGGTTTCCATAGTGGTGGAGAAATATGTGTCAAAAATGGTTGATGCACATGTCTCTAAGGTTAAGTCACTTTCATCTTCCTTTTCATCCTTTGATAATGCTATAATCTATAAGTGGAAATACATCGCTATTCCATTCAAAGTGGTACTTATTAGGAAAATGCCTAAACAACAAGTTAGAAAAGATACCAAATGGAGCCCCCCTGATTCTCACCACTGTAAATTGAATTTTGATTGCGCTTGTAAAGGTAAGGAGAGAAAATAAATCTATCATGGTAGCTGCCCACTGTAGGCTTCTAGATGGATCAAATAGCATGGCTGAGGCTAGGGCTATCCTATGTGGGGTTCGAATGGAAATCTGTTTAGGAGTAAAAAACTTACACATTGAAGGAGATTCCCTCCTCATTATATCCTCTTTATTGGCCAAGTTCTCAGTAAATTGGGAACTTCAATACGTTTTACAAGAAGTGGTTAAGCTCTTCCCACTACTCTCATCACACACCATTTCACATTGTTACAGGGAGGCCAATAGATTTTCTATCTGACTCTCTAATTTGGGGGTAGATGGGGCTGAGCTGGACTGGGAATCAAAGTATATGATGGTACAGTGGGACAGAGTGCTAGTTTTCTTAAAAGATGAATGTCGTATGTAATGTGTGCTATGGGCTTAAAATAGTTAGGAGCAAGGGAGTTCAACTTACATAGTTTCGATAGCATCTCAGTTGTATGTAAAGATGACCCTTGTCAGTATTCTGTGGTGAATCACATGTCCGGAGGTACTTGGCATCTGTTTTAAATCCTGGTTATGTCACAATACCGTGTTCTTGAAACTGGTGCTTGGACCAAGTTACTTCTTTGTGTGAGAACTGTGGTCAGCAAATGTCGTGGCAGTTAGCATGGAGGTTGAGTATACTAAGAAGGATGAAGTACAATTTTTACTTCTTGAGGTAGCCTATTTACTTTGTGTAAAGGCAGTGTTTTTAGATTTGGCAGACAATTCGTGCATGTAATATTAATTCTGGTGTCTTTCCATCTTTTTTGCTAATGATGAAATTCTATACCGTAATGGGCTATTTAATATTTCTATTTTAACACCCATTACTAGCCTTTTTTCTCTTGTCTCCTCTATTGGTAGGGTTTATGTAGGCTCTCTATATGGTAATCATGGATTATAGATGGCTAAACCTGAGGATTTCTGTGCAAATGAAAGATTGGGAATACCCATTATTAGGCCCCTACATGGGTAGGCATATGAAGGTAGCTTTCAAAGCGCTCTCGGGAGACACTTTGTAGGCAATTAGAAACATAATCGGCGATGACATTGTGCTTCTAAACACCCCCAGGCACATTATATACTCCCAAGTGGTTTTGGTTTTCTTATCAAACTGGTACGACATGATTCCAGACTACAGAGTATTTTTGAAAATGGCGAAAAAGCTGCTTAAACCAGAATTTGTTTTGGAGGAGGAGCTCCAAGTGGCACTCAGAGAGTATTCTCTAAAGGGATCTAAAGTATAGATTGGGGGCCTTTTCCCTCTTTCCCACTTGGACAAAAAGGAGGTTATGCGCCTGTATGACATTTTAAAGCTAGCTTTGGAGGGCCGAGATCTCCATCATTTTAGGTGGGAAATTGAAAAATTTGTGGATGTTCTTCCGAATGGGAGCGTGGTCAATTCATTAGGGTAAAAGTACAAACCTGTGTCACACTTTTACAAAGGAAAAGGACCACAAGATGCAAACTGTTCAACTTTAACAACATAAAAGGTGGCATTTGTATTTAGAATTTGAGGATGATGTGAACTAAAGAAATGTGTAAAAATGGATTAAGTTTATGCCAATAATTTTTAAAAAAAATTTTGAACAAGAATGTACATAGTTTTTTAATTTTTGAGGTCCATTTTTCCACTGCTGAAAACTGCTGAAAATATGGGGTCTAGTTCCCTCCAAACAAGTATATGCAAATAATCTGTTTTTCCTCTGATTTCAAAATATGTTATAGATATAATGTATAGCTAGTGCATAAAATAAGAAAGATTGGTTTTCAATGTATATTTTCTCCGTTATAACTGGTCAAAGTTGAACTTATCAGAAATTGATAGTTTTCATCTCCCTCCAAATTTCCCCTATCAAATCTACACCATTTAGAAAAAAATTTACATATTCTTGAAGAAGACTATTTAATCTAGTGTTAAATATAAATTTTAAATTTTCTTGATATGATTTACTATTTTTTTATTTATTTGAAGCAACATCTTCTCGAATGTTAAAATACCTACTTGTATTTTGAAATTATAATATATTAGATCTAATCAAAATATTATAAACTTTATATGACAAT